>JAMKQA010024478.1:0-10271 GCA_024699735.1 Posidonia australis
AATTATGTTTTCTCAAAAAAATCATGCCTTCATTTCTATAAAAAAAAATCCACTAGAATTCTGTAGTATTATGAATCATTTAAAGGCCTTATGTGCACATTTAACATTAAACAAAATATCATTCTTGCCAATGTTTGCACTACAGTGTAAAAAAAACCATTGCAAACCAATCCAAAAAATGAAGCAAATGTCTGAAATGTTTGCAGGAAGAAGCTCATCTAAGACCCTTGCCAATGGATTCAGAAGCAATGCATACATGTTCTCTGTTCAGTTGACAGGCGAGAGGAGGCTCGCTCCATCGACAGGCGGGAGGAGGAGGTGCTATGGAGGAGCACCGTCAATAGGCGGGAGGAGGATGCGACGCAGGAGGAGCACCGTCGACAGGCGGGAGGAGGATGCGGCGCAGGAGGAGGCGGAAAAGACGCGAACGGACGAGAATTTAGGTTAAGAAAGAAAGGGGCAGAACGACCTGTGTCGAGGTATTTTATACCTGAATTAGCGAGGACATTAACGAGGATATTTCCTCGTTATGTAGTCGCTAAATTCAAGCGAGGATATTGCGAGAAAAAAATCCTCGTAAAAAAGTCGCTATGGTATTGCGAGGACATTTCCTCGCAAGATCCCCGCTATATGTCCTCGTTATATTATTACGAGGACATGTCCTCGCTAAGTCCTCGCTAGTTGTCCTCGCAAAATCTAATTTTTCTTGTAGTGGTCTTGGTACATCTTCGTGCTCCTAGGTTGAATAGTGTACCTAAACCGATAAGCTTCATCCAACAGTCTCTGCCTGGCCTCCTCATGCTACGGCACATACAGACGCAGATCGTATCTCAGCTCTCCATATGCTCCAACAGAGAAATAAGGCTCTCCACAAGCCTCTAGCTTCCCAAACATAGCCTGAACAAACGAATCCAACTGCTGATAAGTGACGATGAATACTACCAGCTTGGGGCGAACTGATAGGTTAGCCACCCAAGCACCAACTACTCCCAGAGCTTGCTGCTTAGGCCTGCAGCCCACCAGATCCTTTAGCATGGTCCACTCTTTGACCATTAGGCTTGCCATCACATGTGTACGCCAACTCAGAGCATCGGCAACCACGTTGGCCTTCTTAAGGTGGTAGAACAAACTGAAATCATAATCCTTCAGATACTCTACCCAATGGCGCTACCTCAAGTTGAGATCTCTCTGTATGAAAATATACTTCAAGCTTTGATGATCAGTGAAGACATCAAACTGCTTTCCATAGAGATAGTGTCGCTAGAGCTTGAGAGCGAACACCATGGCAGCCATCTCCAAATCGTGGGTCAGGTAGTTCTCATGATCCTTCAGTTGACGAGAGACATAAGCTATGACATTGCCATGCTGCATCAAAACACACCGCAACCCCACACCACTGGTCTCACTATACACAGTGAAGCTACCACTTCCAGAAGACATAGTCAATACAGGTGCAGAAAGTAGACAAGACTTCAACTCCTGAAAACTTGCCTCGTAATTCTGGTCCCAGCAGAATGGAATTCCCTTCCTTGTCAACTCTGTCAGAGGTGTGGCTATGGAGGATAAATCCTGGATAAACCTCCTCTAGTAGTCCTCCAAACTCCGAAAGCTTTTGATCTCTGTCACTATCTTGGGCCTCTCCCAACTACTCACCACCTCTACCTTGGTAGGATACATTCTGATGCTTTTTCTAGAAATCAAGTAGTCGAGGAACATAACCTCACTCAGTCAGAACTCACACTTGGAGAACTTGGCGTAAAGCTGATGTCGCCTCAGAGTATCCAATATTGTCCTCAGGTGTAAGGCGTGAGTCTCTACATCTGGGGAATAGACCAGAACATCATCCACAAACACCACTACCAATTGGTCAAGAAAAGGACTAATGATCCTGTTCATCAAGTCCATAAACGTAGTTGGTGCATTCATTATGCCGAAGGACATAACCGTGAACTCATAATGCCGGTATCGTGTCCAGACACTAGTCTTCTAAATGTCTGAGTCCCGTATCCTCAACTGGTGATACTTCAATCTCAGATCAATCTTGGAAAACACCAAAGCAGACTGTAGTTGGTCGAACAGGTCATTAATGCAGGGCAAGGAATACTTACTATTCACAGTAATCTGGTTCAGCATCCGATAATCTATACATAGCTAGAGTGAACCATCCTTCTTGTGAACGAACAAGACAAGTGCTCTCCACGGGGACACACTCGGCTTGATAAATGCCCTGTCTAGTAACTCCTGCAACTGGGTCTTAAGCTCTCGTAACTCCACTAGTGCCATGCGATAGGGATGTTTTGATATTGCATCAAACCCTGGAACAAACTCAATGAAAAACTCTACTTCCCTATAAGGTGGCATGTCAGGCAAATTGTTAGGGAACAAGTAAGGATATTCACAAACTAGAGAGATATTGTGAACACCCAACTCAGGAGGAGTGAAGGTAACTTATAATATACCAAATTAAATATGTTTAAGTTATCTATCCAACACATCCAAGATCCTATAATTCTGATACTCATATCTCAAGATATAATCATATAAACAAAGAAAGCTCATACAAAACTCAAGTTGCAGCATGAAACACACTTACTGTAAGCCACTAAAATTCAAAGATTTTGAACTCCAAGCCATTCCAGAATTTGTCATATAATATACCAAATCAAAGATTTTTAAGTCTTCTTTCCAATGCATCCAAGATCTCATAAATCCAATAACCATATCTTAAGATATACTAAAATGAAAACAGAAGGTCTAACAGGAGCCAACAGAACCCAAACAATGAAGCTATTAAAAATAAGTGATTCAAAGTCCTTAATCAATCCAGAAATTGATATATAATATACCAAATTAAATATTTTTAAGTCTTCTATCCAACTCATCTAAGATCACAAAAATCTAATAACCATAGCTCGAGATATACTAAGACAAAATTGTCTAACAAGAGCTTAAATAAATTGTATGCATGTTTAAACGAAAATGATCACTGAATCAATCCAATAATCTTTCAAAAATTCAGGAAATCATTCTCAAATCACTCTCCATTCATAGATCTAACATGTATGGCCATTCCACAAGATTTCATACACTAAAAGAAAGACAAACGGCGTGTGTACCTTGAAACTCAAGAACCCAACATGCAGTCCATCAAAACGGCAACCAAGCTCCATTTCCGACCATCCCCCTCACCAGTGCTCCTAAATCCAGTTGTCTCTATCCCTCTGAGAGCATGGCAAACCAAATCTAAGGCCAAACCACAAACAAAACACAAGAAAACACCCAATCAACCCACGTGTAAAGAAAGAAATGAGGTGAATCTAACTCTAAAACATTACCTCACCTTTCCTCCAACTCTGGTGAACTCTAACTACCATTACGAGATCCACAGCTTTCATGATAACCGCAGAGCACTTCTCTACCCTCCTCACATGCATGCAAAGTTCCAAGGATTAACAGCCATGTCTTCCTCTTCTCTTCTCCAAAGCAAGGCAGCCACACCTCTTCTTCTTTTTCAACTCTCTTAATAACTCAACCAAGCCTCTCCGACACATGCAACCCTCCTCTTTAAAAGACATAAGAACCCAACCTTGTATGCCACACATGTGCCAACTCAAACACCAAGTCACACACTCAACTCAACTTAAATTAACTTAACTTATGCATATTTTATACATCAACACATATTCTCTTGTTAACTCATCCTTACACTTGCACTTGCACTTGCACAAATCCAATCATATAACAATTTATGTGTAAAAACAAACTCATGTACAAAAATCCAATCCATTTAAATAATCTAGATAAATCAAATCATTTGTACAAAGAAATTTAATTTATAAAGATTACTTCCAAGATTTTACATTAATTATCAACAATCATTCAATAAAATTAAAATTATTTATTATAAATCTCTTCAGATATCTAAATATTAACTCGTCGCCAAAGCATCAAAATAATATTATCATCAATCCCAATAAACCATTGAATTGCCACATAAAACAAGAGATCTCTAAAATATACTCCTTCCACGTGCCTAGACCACGTGCTGTGACCATGTAAACTCTTCACACGTCTACTCCCACTGCCTTCTGTTTATTAAATAAAATTCACAACCAGTAAGACAAATGATTAAACAGTTGTTTTTTTTATTTTTTATTTGGTATCAATGTTTAAAGGGATGTTACAGTTGCAGTGACAGTAACCATACACAAACCAATTAATGAAATTTCTATATATTAAATTATTAATCTCCTATTGTAATGACGTATTGTGAATTTAGATCACGGTCACAGACAAATTGACCATGAGTGCATAAATATCTACTTGAGATTTTTTCAGACTTATCATGTTGTCGTGTCTATCATTTTTTTTTACGAATATTTCTTATATTGTGAAAAAATTATACTTGATTATTAATAATATAATAATTTTAAACATATATAAAATATATTTGTATTCAATTTGATAATAATATGTTTAATAATCTATTATTAATGTTAAACGTGTATTAACTAGGTTCAATCAACTTCAATCGTGTTAAATCAGATAATAATCGTGTCTAATCGTGTTAAAATAAAATTATGTTTATTAACTATAAATCACATAAATATTTTAAAATAATTAAAAAAAATTATAACTAAATTTTACCATGTAATCGTGTCGTGTCAAGAATTAACAGGTCTACCTACCAACATACAAGATGCTTGAAGGTTAATCATGAGTACTTTTCCATATCTAGATGCTTCCAGATGACTCATGACCACATTTATTATTCTTATACAGCAAGTATAATCGTTATATTTGAAACCACAAGTAAAGGTGCCAAGTAATTGACCACATCTCTTATTCTTATGGCTAGATGCTTGAAGATTAATCGTTAGTACACACCTGCTTTGAGTATCATGATACAAGATTATGATTCCAACTTATATCAAAATAATATGAAATCTTGTTATCACGATCGCACGATCTAATATAACGAGTGAGAAAATATATCCGTGATATGATGAATGAATGGTACAAGGTGGTGGGCACCACGTTAATAAGTGACCTCGCGTCAATCACGCTGTATAGACTGTATGGTGGTTGATATCCGTGATTTTTTTTTTTTTTCCTTAAAAAGAAAACTCATATTGACCAACAGATAATACAACAAATCATGTCATATCACACCCACAAAGTTTCCATATCAGAAGCTCAGCAACAATGCCTGCGTTCGATTTCTCCACAACCCGCCTCAAAGAAAT
This sequence comes from Posidonia australis, assembly GCA_024699735.1. Lineage (NCBI taxonomy): Eukaryota > Viridiplantae > Streptophyta > Magnoliopsida > Alismatales > Posidoniaceae > Posidonia > Posidonia australis. The sequence goes on from JAMKQA010024478.1 coordinate 5,247, forward strand.
TCATACAGAAAGAAAATCTTGGGCAGACATCATGCATCGGATTCCTGTAATGTGCGCCGACATGACCATACTGTAAACCCATCTCTCTTTGCAGCAAACAAACAAAGATGGCTTCTGCTACAGCTTGGAAGGCAAGGCCGGCTTGCTGCTCCACTTGAAGAACATGCCCGTGGGCAGCTCATCGGGATGAACCATGACCAGCTTGGCCCCGAGCTGCGCCGCCTCCTCGGCCGTGTGGCTGCCTTGGCCGCCGGTCATGTCCGTCCTCGTGAACCCCGGGCAGTAGCAATTCACGCTCAGGCCACTATCCTCGTTCCGCCGTGCCAGCAGCTTCGTGTAGGCGTTGAGGGCGAGCTTGGACACGGAGTATCCCGTCCACACCTTCGGCCACCCTTTGTCCTCCCAGCTGCCATCTTTCACGTGGTCGAGGAAGAGTGCCGTCATGGATTCGATCTTCCCTTCGGTGAGCGTCTTCTCGTCCTCGAGCATCCTCTTCAGACAAGGGTTCCTTACCTTCTGAATATTGGCATCAGGTCTATGAGGGCTACGTACCTACGAAGTAAAAGTGAAGACTTTTTTTGAGGATATGGATCCATATGACTTACATTAAGCAATCCAAGTTGGGAGCTGAGATTCAGTATCCGGCTCGAGGTTGACGATCGTCGGAACAACGGCAGAAGCGCTTCGATCAGACGCTTCGATCCGTAGAAGTTCGTTTGGATGACTATGTCGGCGTGATCCACGGCGTTGTCAGTGATACCGTTGAAGGACACACCAGCATTGTTCACCTGAGAGATGGATTAGATGTATAGAAATTCATGAATTGGGAAGTATAAGGCAACAGGGATGATTACGTAAGCAAGCATCGAATTGATCGCTTACAAGAATGTCAAGACCTCCGAATCTACAGCGGAGCCACCGGGCAAACGTCTCAACGGACGTCCCGTCGGAGATATCAAGCTGGTGGAACTCGACGGGGTGTTGACGGGCACGGAGCGAATTGGCGGCCGCCTGCCCCCGGTCGATGTCTCTGGCCGTCAGGACCACCGTGAGCCCCAGCTCGGTCAGCCGCTTGGCGAAGGCCAGGCCTATGCCTTTGTTTGCCCCCGTCACCACCGCCACCGTCTCCTCCGTCCACCATCTGCTTGGTCCAGAAAAGAACTGGATCGGGTGCATGCATGTGGACTGAAAGGTGCTATAGCAGAGGAAGCACCTAAAATTCATGATTTAGTAGAGATGGATGGAGGAGAGAGAGAGAGAGAGAGCTTACTTGGTACAGTGTGAGGCGGAATTCTTGAGCGGTGCATCGATTTCCACAGAAGTCATTCTCGGAGAGATAGAGATAGAGAGAGAGAGAGAGAGATATCTAAATCTTGCGAAAACATCAGATGTGCAAACCCCTATTTATATAATGATCATAATGCAAGTGGATTGATTGGTACATATATATAATAATTCGAAGAGCAAGATGTTGACTGCGCATTACCATAAAGAACGACTTTAATTTATCATGAATTACACAACAAAACTTGTATATTAGCATCATGCGTTTGCAACTGACCCAACTTTGCATCATTTATGGGCTTCCAATCAATGAACAGGCCATCAGTACTCTAATCAATCAACTATATTTCTAATTAGAACAATGTATGCATGAACCTAAAGACTTGGCAATTTGACATGAGCGTGTTGTTGGAAAGGGCATCTCTTAAAAAATATATCAATAATGCAGAATATAGAGAGAAAAAAACATATTCTACTTGTAAAGGATATTATCATGATAAATCAATAAAAATAAAAATTAAATTGGAAACGTACTTAAATTCATGATGAAAACTAGAGTATTTATCCCTTATCACGTGTATGGAATCCGATCTTCCAAAACCATCAAACTCTTCTTTCTTGTTTTTCTCAAGATTAAGGTAAGAGAAGGGAAGTCAAAAGTCTTGGAGTTTGGAAATCATGACTTTTATTTATAGAACGTATATTTTTATATATTTCTAATTAACCCATCTACAAATAAAAATATACCAAATGATCTCTACACAATTAACCCACGTCACTTAAAATGTCAATAGGCTCAATCCAAAGTCAAATAAATTACTTTCAATAAGTCTAATCACAAAATAGTCTACAATACTTTAATTGATTTTATATTGATTCATATTTTAATGGATTTTAACCTAACAATCTTCCACTTGAGCCACACATAAAATTAACAATTAAAGTATTAAAACTTAATGAGTTCAAAATGGTTATTTAAACAAAGGCACCTTACAATCCAGTCCATTAACTGCACCAACATAAAATTAAAGAAATTTTCATTACTTTAGACGTAATTCAACATAGAATAGTCACTAATGCTAATACAACCAATGACATGAAATAAATGTAGATGTGTAGCATGAAATTTAGGCAAAGTGATATAAACACGTTGATATCCAACTAGTCCAACCTTTAGAAAGATCAATATAAATATCTAGAATGTAAATAACAGAAAACTTTAATTCTGTAAAAAAAATGTCTATTACAACAGAGCATCCAAATACAAACTCCTATTAAACCAATACGTCATTAATTAGTATAACACCTATATGAGCAACATACTCATGAAAGGCCTTGAGTAGTACTCTCTTAGTAAGTAGATCCGCAATCATGGAGTTTATGTCAATATTCTCTATAGACAACAGGTCATCTTAGATTATTTCTTTCACAACAATGAACTTAATGTCTACATACTTAAACTTTGATGAGCTCCTGTTGTTATTTGAATATAGCATCGTAAATTTATTATCACAATATAGCCTAAGTGGTCTTTCAATTCCATCTACAATCCATAGACCCGTGACAAAATTCCTTAGCCATATTCCCAGATGGAATGCTTCATAACATGCTATATACTCAGCCGCCATGGTAGAAGGAACTATAAGTGTTTACTTGACAGTTTTTTATGATATAGCTATACTTGCACTTAAGTATACAAAGTCTGAAGTAGATCTACGACTATCTTGACATCCGACAAAATTAGATTCAGAATACCTAATGATCTCCAACTGATCAAATTTCCTATACACAAGTGTAGAGTCTTTAGTTCTTTGCAAATACCACACGACCCCCTTAACATCTTTCTAGTGATTCATACATGAGTTGCTTAAATATCTGCCTAACATGCCAACAATGCTCGCGAGATCCAGACACATTCAAACTTGAATATACATAAGATTCCTATCTGCCAATGCATATGGAATCTTCTGCATTTCCTTATGTTCAAAATCATTCTTAAGACACTGTTTGAGACTAAACTTGTCTCCCTTAGCCATAGGGGGATTTCCTGACTTACATCCACTCATGTCATGGACTTTTTCCATATAGTTCTTTTGTGATAATCCAAGAATATTTCGAGAACGATCTTGAAATATTTTGATTCCTAATACAAATGAAACTTCACAAATATCTTTTATCTCAAATTTATTTAAGAAAAATTTGTTGGTCTCTTTAAATAAGTTTACATCATTAGTCATAAGAAATATATCATCAACATACAAGACCAGGGAAATATTTTACTCCCACTAAATTTATGGTGTAGACAATCATCTAACAAATTCATCTCAAAACCAAACAAAATGACAACTTGATAAAACTTGTGATACCATTGATGGGATGCTTGTTTTAAACTATAAATGGAATTTTTAAGTTTATAATTTTTTTTTGTATCACTTAATACAAAGTATTTTGGTTGCACCATAAAGATCGTCTCATTATTGTCATTATTGAAAAACGAGGTTCTTACGTCTCTTTGGGGTAATTCAATGTCAAAATGAGTAACCAATACTATAATAATCCAAAAAAAAACCTTTCGATAAAACTGGAGAGAAAGTCTCTTTATAATCAATGCCTTCCCTTTGAGTAAATCCCTTAAAGATAAAACGAGGCTTATATCTTTCCATATTACCTTGCAAATCACTCTTGGTTTTAAATATCTATTTGCAACCAATGGATTTCGTGCCTTTAAGTAATGAGACAAGATCCCAAACATCATTATCCTTTATAGATTTAAACTCATCATTCATGACATCTATCTACTTTTAAGAGTCAAAACTATTGATTGCTTAATGGACATTGATTGGATTATCATCCATCAAATCATTATCAACTTGTTCTTGCTAGAGAAATATGATATAATCATTTGAAATCACACTTCTCTTCTCTTTAGTAGACCTCCTAAGTGGCATTGGCTTTTAAAGGAATTACGTTTATTCTCCTTAAATGGGGAGAAGATTAATAATGTCTTGTTCTAGATTTATCTCTTAAACAATGTTAAGAATTAATTCCTAATCATTATCAATAACAACTGTAGGAATAGAAATAAATTCCTCTTCAAAGACAATGTCTTCCTTTATCATCCCCCTCAAACTCTACATCCTCAAGAAACTTAGCATTACCCGTCTCGAAAAAGACCTAATAGTGGGATCATAAAACTTAAAATCCTTAAATCTCTCGAAATAACCAATAAAATAGCAACTAACAATCCTAGAGATCAGTTTATTTTCAATAAGCTTATAAGGCCTAACCTCAGCTGGATAACCCCACACATGAAAATGCTTTATGCTAGGTTTCTTCCCAACCAATGATTCATAGGGGGTTTCAACTACTACATTAGTTGATATTTTGTTTAATATGTAAGCCGCAGTCTTATGTGTTTCACTCTAGAGAGACTTAGTAAGGTAGAATGACTAATCATACTTCTCATCATGTCTTTAAGTATTCCATTGCACCTCTCGACAACACCAATCATGGTTGAAGAACTAAGTATGGTATATTGAGAGACAATACCACATTCTTCCAGAAACTTGGTAAATGAATCTGGACGTTGTTCATTGTTGGATAGTAAAGCTTCTCTAGAGGGGGGGTGAATAGAGATTTTCCGGTTTTAATTAATTCTTGGTAATTTGTTATGCAATCTGAAAGTACTTAAGATTTAGCATACAAACATTCAACACAAAGACACCAAGAATTATAGTGGTT
>JAMKQA010024479.1:0-16476 GCA_024699735.1 Posidonia australis
GCACGGGACAGGGCACAGGGGTGTGGCGACTGGGCTGGCCGCTGGGCGTCGGTTGCGAAAATAGAAATGTTAGGTTAAAATGTTATATATACTTATATATATATATATTTAAATTTTATGTTAAAATGTTAGGATTTAGGTAAATTTACTTAATTACCCCCGGGTTAATGGGTTAACGGGTACCCGTAGTATGCTACCCTGACTCTGACCCACTAAATTTATGGGTTAGCGGGTGATGGGTTAACGGGTATACAAAAGTTCTACCATAATCCGTTCTTAACGGGTCGGGTTGACTTGGGTTAACGAGTTATACCCGATCCATTTACAGTCCTAATTATAGAGACTCAAAATCAAGATTAAAACCCTTAGGTGATGGAATAAACCTGAAAAGTCATTATTAAACTTGGTCCATACCTTCTTAACTGAACCCTTTTTCAATTTAGATAGCTAATAAAGATCTGGTAAGGTATTTTTTAAAGCCTCCACTCCACATCAAATATTTTCCTAAAAGATAGTATTATCTCTACTATTGATCAAGAAATTGGAGAAGATATTCAAAATTGACAAGCTCTTCTTGAGTATCATCCATAAAGGAAAACTATAAGAGCATACATTCAGCAAAGCACCAGAAATATTAAATGAGAAATAATGCGATTTAACTAATTGTATTCACTTAAGACTAGAACTGCCCACTAGCAGCTGCCGCAAAAGCTTGCATTTAAGGGTAACATTAAATTTTTTTATATTGATAACACCTCACCCCCTTGTTTTTTGGAACGACATAGTCTTTACCAATTAACTAGATTATATCCTTTATTGGAAGATCTAGAAAAGTCTCAAAGAAATCTACATCTGAGTCGATTGATCGTAGTTATCACCTTGCCCAAAATATGAAGGTCAAAGAGGTAACAAGTAGGTATAGTAGATAATACAGAGTTTATAAGGATAAACCTTCCTCCAAGACTGAGAAATCTTTTAGAACAATTCACAAGGGTAAGCCTATTAGTGTAAAGTTAAGAGGATAAAGGCTTGACCCAAGCATTGCCTACATTGGTAATGATTATTTGGAGCAATTTATTAAAAAAAAAGCGTTTATTTCATCAAAAGTCATATTAAATGTCTAAAAAGACGTCAATTTTTTTTAAAATGTCAATTTTTTTCCTTACTTAAAACGAAAGAAAACTTTAAGAAGAAAAGCTACATAGGATAGGCTTTTTCAAAACACTTCCTCCTATGACATTTTCCTTCGAAAATTATCCCATAATTTTATATGTTACTAAACAAGATTGTTGATTATTAGAATAATTTGTAAACCATGCAAAAGTGAAAAAAGCCATCTTATAAGAATAAGCTAATTTCTTATAGTCATTATCAAATGTTACCTTAGTATTTCATGTTAGATTTTGTTTTATGATCATTCATTACATTGTTAGTCTGATTTAGAAGGATTGAGTATGGGACATGTGATCATAACGTGCTCATCTTCCGCTTAACTTTCTTTCCGTGTAAGCATGCTTTTCAACATTATTTTCTTTGACTAGTCTTCAAGATTAGTATAACTTATAACCCATTAATTTTATTTAAGATTCTCGTATTTCTAATAAGTTAATTATTGACATGCAAATTTGAATATCAAGTTTGTTGTAGAATTGTGTATAGGCACTAAACTAAAAGTTAATTCATTTCAGAATTGAAAACATGAGATTTAAGCCCATTACTATATTTTTTATGATGTTTAAGCACACATGATAAATATACTTTGAATTGCACTTATAATTGCTAAAGCTTTAAATTCAAAATCCTGAAATCAATTAGATTTGAGAAATTCTAAGGTATACTTGGTGTTATGTCACAAAATTTTAATTAACTACTAGCAGTTCACTTGTAATTATAAATTCTACCAGCACACATACGCTTGAATTAATAATCAGGATTTAAAATTTCTATTATCTACCTAGATCTATGATACCTTTATGGGTAGCAAAGACTCTTTCATTAGATTTTAGTTGGAAAAAGAGATAGAAAAAAAATAAATAAATAAATATATATATATATTTGAAATCGGTAATATATATTATTAATAATAACTTTTTGATGTGCATAGAATATCATAAAAATGGCAAATACCTACAACTACGTGTTTAAATCTCTAGCCTTACTAAAACAATCACACTTTTTAACATTTTATTGGAGTTGCATGAAAATTTTCGTCCTACAAAAAATTCAAGTTCCCAGCAATTTAGTTATCTTAAAACGGGAATCTTGAATTCCAGGGGATGTCAACATGATGACTATCAAAATTCCAGAGTATGAGACGATGACTTCCCGGCTCCTCTGAGCCGCCGATCCCGTTGAACTCCGGCTCTCAGATTCATCCACGTGTCTTGAGCCTGAGCGTGGCCGTCGGGCCCCACTTTCCACATGTCTTTTGCTCCCACCGCTCTCTCTCTATAAATACACAACTGGTATGTTGTTGTTGCTGCTCTCTTTCTCTCTCCGTTTCTGTCTCTCTGTGGCTTGAGTATTGCGGTTTCCGACGGTGGCGTGACCGCCCGCCTAATCTCCTCCCCTCTTCCGCCACCATACGAAACCCCATCGGGTAGAAAGGGGGCGAGAATTGGAACTTGGAATCGCTGCAACCGGTTTTCGCGAAGGTATCGCTTCCTTCACCCCCATTAATTCCGTTGATATTTGTCTCTGATCGTCCTGATCTTTCTTGTTAATTGTCGTTTACGATTTCTGATGATCGATTTCTGGATGAATATGTGCTGCGATGGTACGATCGCATCGGCACTGTCCACTTTCTTCGCCATTAGCATATTTTTGGAATGTTTGCAGGGGGGTAATTTTTAGAATTCGTGGACGGCCGACCGTTGGTGCTTTTTTTTTTCAATATTAGTCTTTTATTGTTTTTGATTAGTTCTCAATTGTAGAGTTTTGAGATGGTGGATGTTTAGGGATCCCGGAGGAGGTGCTCACTTTGTTGGTTTTGCAAGGGGTCATGGGGATGAGAATGCTTATTCCTTTCTGCAGATACAGCGTCTGTGCACAAGTAGAGTTGCGATGTTTTGATTAAGGTGAGCGAGATTGTGGGATTAGTAGGATGAATTCTGTCGGTCCTTTTGTTTGGTAAAATTTCATCTTGTCATCTGTTGTTTTCTTCACCTTTTTTTTGGCAGGATTCCTCAAAATCTGGGTCTGTGAGGTTGGACGGAGGTGCCATGATTGGGTCCTTCTGTGATGTTCTCTGTACCCTTAGGTGGACCGGTGGTTGTAGATAAGCAACTTGCAGTGTTATCAGGCAACCAACAGAATAGGAATACAGAAGGGTATTTCTACAGGAGAGAAGATAGTAAAACGACAGATAAGAATTCATATTTTAGCTTAGAAATGGGGCTTAACCAACAATCCGATCTCTTCTAAATTGAACACATGAAATCCAGTTTTTTGTTGAGTAGGTCTTTCAAGCAAAGTAAATTTCATTCTTCATGCATGTGGATGCTTCTATTGAAGTTTCTGATCAGATCATTGAAGCTGGTTGCAGTTTATACCAGTTTACCTGGGGATGTTGTAGTTGACAGATGGACATTTATCCTATTAACTACACCTAAATAAAAAATTAATTCTACCAAGCAAACTAAAAAACGGCATGTTATTCATCTTGATACTCAATTCAATGAACTATTTATTAGAGGAAAAATATTTTAGTGCAAATTCCTTTGTGAATTTATCCAAAGAAACTATAGCAAACTACCAGTACATGGATATTTAATCATTTAACTGAGCAATCTTACTTAAGTATAAAAAGAAAGATTAATAAAAAAATTGTGGTGTCTGCATCACTTGAATTGACTTGAGCGCTTGATATAAACAAGGGTTTGTGACACAGGAAGCGTCCTAATGCATGTACAAAAGTGTTTCTCAAGAATATTTGTAAATAAGATGTGTCTCCAACTGTAGGCTATTTGACCTATGCAAGAGATGAAATGCAAGAATTTGAATAATTATGTCTACGAAAAGTACACATTTCTTTTTTATATTTTTAATTTTCTTTTATAGTAAATTTTCAAACAGTCATTATCACCTAAATTAGATTTAACTATTCACCTTAGTTTCTAGAATCTGAATCTTTCAATTTTCTGTGAGAGAACTTCTGGCACAACTAATTCTGTTACTCTCTTTGTATGCTCATCATCGAGCTTGCTCCACAAGGCCTCATTATAATGTGTGACTGGGTTGTTAAGGAGACGAAGTTTATGGCTTTGCCTTTGTGCTTAGGCATGAATTTAATTTTGACAATGAAACGGATAGGGAAGGCAAGGCAGCACCTAGACTGCAAAAAGGCTATGACTGATTCCTAGGTGCTTGAGGTGAGGGGCAAGGGGATACCTAGGTGCCTAAGGTGAGAACATGGCGACAACGGCGACCCTTAGCGACTATATTGTAGAGGAACTATTGAATTGTTGACTCTACCATGTATTTAGTCTTACTTTCGAAAAATTAGTTTTTTTGTTCTATGAGCAAAAGAAAACCTTTGACATCCTGTTTGTTTGGTTGAAGCAAAATTGTCACCCATTCTGCTGGTTCTCAGTGCTCATTTTGTATGTTGGCCATTAAAAATCATCTGTAGTGTACTAGTATGCCTATACTTTTGTTTGTGGTGTCTGAAGTCTCAACCAGTTAACTCCTACATCCTATAAAAATGCAGCACTTCCTTTATACCTGCATAGAGCTTCCATTGAGTTTGTCTTTATCATCAGCTACGTCCTATGTTACATCAATTTATACTACCCAAAGTTGAAATTAAGATACTCACAATAGCAGAATAGACATGAAAACCTTTGACATCCTGTTTGTTTGGTTGAAGCAAAATTGTCACCCATTCTGCTGGTTCTCAGTGCTCGTTTTGTATGTTGGCCATTAAAATCATCTGTAGTGTACTAGTATGCCTATACTTTTGTTTGTGGTGTCTGAAGTCTCAACCAGTTAACTCCTACATCCTATAAAAATGCAGCACTTCCTTTATACCTGCATAGAACTTCCATTCAGTTTGTCTTTATCATCAGCTACGTCCTATGTTACATCAATTTATACTACCCAAAGTTGAAATTGAGATACTCACAATAGCAGAATAGACATGAAAACTCAATTTTCTTGTTCCCATTTGTTGATGTCACAATTTTACATGTTAGTTTGTCCTCTCTACTCATCAACCTCAACTTCCTCAATATTCTAATTTTCTTTGGCGAGAACCACTTGAATGATAAAAAATATATTTTCCAAACCTGCCTTTTGTTCTCTGTGAAGCATACTATTTTCCACAAGCTGCTGTCTCTTTTTGCACGATATTTTGGTTTCCCTTCATAGGAGCACAATCTGTACCCAATGCACCATCTCTTTGGATTTCCATCGTTCACATCAAAATTTGAACATGCATGCACAAAAGGACTGTGTGGTTAGGTGGAATGGCATGTAATATTTTATTTACAATTTTGCGCATTCCCTAAATTGTGTCATCTACAAATGGAAGACAAGTAGGCCTTTATGTCATATCACCAGCTTCATTTCCCTTGCAATTTTTGGTATGGTAGCTAGTTGGTTCATTGTCTGTTATATCCAAGGTCTGATTATCTCTTTGCAATTTCTGTAGCTTCAAGCACAATCCTTTAATCTACCTATGTTGTTGGTGTTGCCTAAAAGCAAGTAATGGCTTAGTTTAAAATAAATATATATAGTACTTGAACAGCTTCCCGTGGTGGGTGCTGTTGGTAGCATTCTTCTTTACAGGTACCAACTAAGTTATAAATGCTGTTGCAGGCACTTTATTGGTCTCCTAGGGTCAATGAGAAAGGAATCTATTTTAGATTTACTATGTTCTTACAAAGAAACTGTCACTCAGAGTGAACATCACCTTTACAACTTCCTTATTTTGGGAAGATGTGAAACGTTGAGCTGAAGATGGAGTTGGAGAGTGCTCAAAAAGAAGATGGAGTTGGAGCCTGCTGAGTTCATAGTCTTCAATGTTTGCTTAGAGACGAGCCATGACATCACTGTAGATTTGATGTTGTGCTCTGGGATTCATCTTATCGTTATTTTGTCGCATCAATCAATTTACGAGGGATCAGAGGGACCCCAGCCTCTTTAAGGGACCAGTGTGAGGATCAAGTGATTGACAAATATCTTAGACGTAGCTTCTGTAAGTCCAATGGAGTCAGCTGCTCTAAAATGCCTTTGGTTGCTAAATAATGTAAAACAGCACTGCACCAACGAGCAAGTTGTTTAACTTAGCACTTTTTGAGGATTATATGCTTTCGTAAAAATGATGCTGAGTTCTATAAGTTTTGGGCACTATTTCTAGCAAAACATCTTTCTAGCAATAGCTAGAAGCTAGAAAGTTTTACTGGTGATTATACTAGATATGTGATCCACTTCGATTTATCCTATGTGCCTGAACTTGTACCATTCCTGAAGAGGCAAGACCAATTGGTAGACTTCTGGAAACATGTGATGGGAGAGAGAGGATAGCACTTATATTTTCTCTAAGAGGGGATACACATGATAAGAACTTGTACTTCGATTGCACTGGCAACTTAGTGAGCTCCTATTGAGTCATTGCTCTTCCATGTGCCAGTTGCCAATTCCTTTATGGGCTTGCATATTAAGCTGTGTGTGCTCTTTTGATTAAAGGCACATGTGTTGGACTTGATAGAATGGAGGTTGACCATGGTGATATGCAATTTTTTTGTTAGACGGTCATCTATCTGTGAGCAATATGAACAAAGGGAAATATGGTGAAGGGAATTTCCTATCTGATGTGAAGCTTCACTGTCTTGAAAGTTCAAATAAAGAAGTGAAGCCTCCATGATTCAAGAATTGCGCTAATAAATTACAGAAGGCTTTTGTTTTAAGTAGTCACTGGTGTGAGTATATCTAGTTATGGTTTCACAAGATCTTCTAGGTGTTTTTGTATGATGCTCCTTCCTTTGCTGCTCCAGTCCTCCAGCCAAGGTTATGTGGTCTCTTTAAGGATTTGTGGATATCTATTATTTTTGCATGCCATTGCATATTTCTTTGAAACAAGATGAATTATGTCTGTATAGGATTTGAGTTTTCCTTCAAAATTTCAAAGGGAATTCTCCTATTTAAATGGTCAAAACTGTATCCTTTTTATAAAATTGGGAAGCCTGATAATTTGACATTCTGAATGGTGTTAAACTTGGCTAACCGAAAATTAATTGACTAGATCATCCTGTTTGTCAGTTTTTGATAGATAAATTTGTAATAAATTTAAAATAAATAATGTATGCTCATTGTTGTTGAACAAGTGTCTCAGTTATGCTAGCATTTTCCAAATTGACAGGTCTAGGATCTTCACCTTTTGGACTTAGCTGACAATGCATTTTAAAGGGTTTAATTACTCTCAAATTTCTTGCCTTTAAATGAAAAAATGAGGCGAACACAGTAAAGTCATATGGAAATGTGTTTTCTGTACTTTATCCTTTCAAGTCCAAGGTATCTTAGATATTTTTCCTCACGTTTCCTTCTAGACTTTCACTGTTGACTTTATCCACAATTTAAAAAACCAAATTTTATTATTTATTTTCTGAAAAATTTTAAGACTGTTGAATATGCAGAGTTATGTCTGAAATTAGTATGTTATCTACAGTTATACATTTTACACCTTCACATGTTGTTGAAACATTTTTTTATTTATAGGTCAATCATTTTGTTCCTTTATTTTCTGTCACCATCTATTTTATAAATAGTTATATCTTGCGCTGTTCAATCTTTTTACCAGAACATGGTGAATATTATGGAATTAGAGATTACCAACACTTACAAGGTTCTTCCGGGCACAGTGATCATTTTTGCTTGAAATTTTGACATCATGGAACTTAGATGAGCATTTTTTGTATATATAAAAATATATTTAGGATTTTGGCTTTTCGTTGTGAGTCAAATTTGATTGCCACATTTATAATATGAAGGAACCCTCAAGAAAATATTTTATATGTGGTAAGTTCTAACTGTTTAGTTTGTGCTAGTATGTTCCATACATAGCAATTTCTTTCCAAGTGGTTTCTATGTCCCCGAGGCCACTTATGTTCTATGTTTTTTGGGCAGCGCTTTTGTAGTTTAATTCCAAAGAATTATTTGTCATGGGGCATAGGCAGTTATCTAGTACACACCAGATGCCTGAAGCAGACCATGGCGAAGTCTGGAACCATTCACATCCATCACATTCCTTTCACACAGGTATCACTGTGAGCTATTTGGTCTTGGTTAATATTTAAATTATTATTTTTACAATTTATTGTTATCTATTACTGACTATGATTCTTTTCAAATTTGCTGCAGGGAGTAGCTCCTCTATAACGGAAAATGTTGCTGTTAATGGCTTGAGTACTTTTAACTCAACAATTGGGTCAAATGAGTATCCACCATGTTCTAGCTCAAATATTCGACCTAATGTCAATATTGCAGGATATTCACATGACCTGTACCATCATCAATCAGCTGCTGGGTGTCCTGACCAATTTCCTCCAAATTATTCCCAGCATGGCTTCCCATCTTACATTCAGCACACAAATTATGGGGATGAAGGTGGTTGCTTAGATTCCCTGGAAGAAAGTGGAAGATGCCATTCTAAAACAAAAAAACCAGCAATGGGCACGGTTTATGACACTGTAAATGCAAATGGATATTATTCGGGGAGGACGTCTTCTGATGTTCCTAGCTCTTCTGACCATTTTCACCAGATGCCCATGTCACATTCTCAAGTTCAACCGTGGGATCCTGATGCTATGAATTCTAATTACAAGGGAAAAAGGCTCTTAATTACTGGGGAAGGATCTCAGAGAAATGTGAGACTTCGGCATTCAGATGCTCTTCAGTTCGATTCTAACCAAGGTGGGACACATTCATCGAGCAAACTTTCTAACCATTTTCATTTAACGAGAGGAGTTCCTGCTCCAAGTATGCCGGGGCCGTGGAATTATAATGCTGCTATGATATCCGACTGGGGGACCCTTTCTTCAGGTCTGTTGATAGTGTTAAACATACCCTTTTGAATTTTCAGGACTGTTCTGACTACCTTTGTATTTCTATTACTGCAGAAACTGGGTTTACAAGCCATGGTATGAACCAGCCTGGAAGTAGTATTGGTGGTGGTGGTTTTGGGGAGACGGATGGTAGGTGCCACCACAGTCGTAATATAAGTGAAAATATCAATACCCCTCCCCCAATTGTCCATAGTGCTGCACCAGGTGGAATCAACAGTAGCTATGGTCAAAGTACTAGTCAGCCTTATGGGTTCAGGCCAAACCATCCACCATCAAGAATTGCATCGACATCTTTGCATGACAATGGTCGGTTAGGTCCTGAAGGCTTTTCTAGGCACCTAGTGCCACTTCCCTTCGGTGGGGCACGCAGCAGAGAGAGACATGGAAGGATGAGAAATTCCTATGGTAGATTCCAGTCATTCCCACTTGTAGACAATGCTCATGGGAGATGGATGCCTGAGGTACAGAAGTCCTGCTGAAATGAAATCATCCATTGCTTTTTTTTCTGGTGATATAATTCCTATGCATCAGTTGAATACAATACTTACAAGTCACTTCACTTTACAGGGCATGATCTCCATAGATCAATCTAACTTTCATGATGGCAGAAGCTTTTATGACCAGCACCGAGACATGAGACTTGACATAGACAGCATGAGTTATGAGGTGATTATTGCTGAAATATTTCCTTTATAATCTGTAGCCTTTTTACAATGCATAATCTCATGTTGTGATGCTCGTTCAGGAATTACTTGATTTGGAAGATACGATTGGAAGTGTGAACACTGGCCTCTCAGACGACATGATTTTGAAGTGCATGACAAAGATTATCTATTGCTCTACAGATCAAGTGCAGGAACGGGAAGATGCGAAATGTGTCATTTGCCTGGTACTCGATTTTTATCCCAGATATCTGTTGATTGAATTTCCTGGCGTTAATAATTTTTCCTAATGCTAGGCATTTGAAACTGATATCAACAGGAAGGCTTCAAAGATTGGGAGGAATTGGGGTTTCTCAAATGTGCTCATGGTTACCATGTAAGCTGCATCAAGCAATGGCTGCAAATAAAGAATGCCTGCCCAATCTGCAAATCTTCTGCTCTGGAGAAATAATTTGTTTGTTTAACAAATTTACACTGGATATTTATCAACTGTTCTCTTGTAAATATTGTTGTTTCCCCGTATGGGATGTAAGGCTGATGTTGTAGCCTATATAGTTGAAAAAAATCTAGAATATCATTTGTTTCATTTCGTTTATGTGATGCCGAGGTATGTTTTTTCGGCGGTCTTTATGTGGGTGAAGATGTTACTTTTCAAGTCTCCCCAGTATTACCAAATATATATATATAAGACAGAATTTGCCAATAATAATACTGGTTATACCTAAACTCTCTAAAATTACAGTTTTGCGAAATAAGTTTTTTATTTATCCAAGAATTTTCCTGCCATGTTTGCATAACAAGAAAAATAAATTGTTATTACTTTTATACCCAAGATACGAAGAGCTATGAAAATAAGTGGAATTCAGGAGGAATTTTTATCAGAATATGTACAAACACTAGGGCTTGTTTGGTTGTACTTAAATTCTATTTCTCATAAGTTGACTTTTGAAAACATTTTTAAAAGTTGGTTTCTATTATAATGTGTAGAATCTTGTTTGATAAAAAAAAGAATATGTAGAAGTTGGTTTTTGAAATGACTTTAAGGTGGGATTTGTACATTCAGAAAACACACGAAATGATTTGATAGGAATCTCATTTCCTGTTAACTATCCACAATAATAGTGTTTGTGCACTTGATCAGAAATGATTTTAAAAGAAACTCATTTCCTTTACTTTTCTGACTATATAAATGTCAATTTTTTTCGTTTCCCAGACCCTTCCCTATGGAATTTCAACAGAATTCCCCATCCAACATAGCCACGTCCTCCCCTCACCCTCCTAATCCCCTCCTCTTCGTCGCCTATCCTCGTCTCCCTCTCCCCTCCCTGCCGTCCTCCTTGCCCGTCTTCCGCCTCTTCCTCCTCCTTCGCCTCATCCGCTCCCTGCCATCCTCCGTGCCCGTCTTCCTCCTCCTCTGCCTCATCCCCTCCCTGCCATCCTCCGTGCCCCTCTTCCTCCTCTCTTCCTTCTCCTCCACCTCATCCCCTCCCTGTCGTCCTCCGTGTCCCTTTTCCTCCTATTCCTCCCGTATTCCTCTCTTCCTCCTCCGTCGCCTCATCCCCTCCCTGTCGTCTTCCGTGCCCCTCTTCCTCCTCTTCCTTCCCTCTTCCTCCTCCGCCTCATCCCCTCCCTACCGTCCTCCATGCCCCTCTTCCTCCTTCGCCTCCTCCCCCTCCATGTCCTCCTCTGCCTCATCAAAATTTATCCTGTAGCTTTGAATCTTCTCGCTCACCAAAACAAATAAGAAAGGGGGCAAACCAAGTGTTCACAGGGAGATGGCATTCGCCATGTAGTGTTGGGTCTTCTCCTCTCTCCACAACTATTGCCTCGCCTCTGCCGTCCTCCACTGTGCAAGGGCTTTCTCATCCAACGACCTCATCGACGTCAAGCTCTTGAATCTTTTCTTTATCAATAAAAAAGTGTGTGCTGCGTAAAAAAAATAAAATAATGGAGATGATGCTATTGCCTTGTGATTTCCAAGGCATGTGAAAAATTTGCTCGACGAACTTAGTAGGGTTTTGTTTCTTTTTTTTTTTTTGCTAAAAAGAATCTAGTTTATTTTGGTGGTTTGATTAATAATAATTGTAATTTATGAAGTTTATTTGATTAATATTTTGGTTTATCTAGTTTATTTTGTTGGAAAGTTGAATATTTTTCAATTTAATAATAATAATGTTTACTTTCTTTTAAAATTTGTTAATACACAAACACTCATATTTCAATTTCTTTTACTTTCTTGAATAGGCACAAATAGTAGAAAACTTGGTCAACAGAAAATCAGTTTCCTTTACTTTCTAATTCCTAGTAATTCCTATTGATTCCAGAATTCTATTTCTTGTCAAATTTTGTGCACAAACAGACCCTAAAAGTCAACTTCTAAAAAAAATATAGAATTTAACTTCTAGTAAAGGTACAATCCAGCAAGTCCTAAGAAAAGTTTGGAAGAACCTTTGGTAGTTTCTAGGAGGTTAATTTTTGGATTTTCTAGATAAAAAAATTATAAAATGCTAGAAGCTATAACATGGTGTAAAAATATTAAACAAAACTCAACTTTTGTCACAAAAAATAAAAAAGTCTCAATTATTGTGCTTTTACATAAAAGGATAATTATCATCTGGGAACCTTAGAGAATGTACTTGTTGATTTTTGTTTGTTTAGCAAAAGGGAAGTTGAAGTATTTATATTTTTTTGTTGAAGTCGATTGGTTTTGCTAGAGATGTAACAAATGGCAATGACAAAGAGGAAGAGGACTTTAAGTTTTGTGATGAATGTCTTTATTTGTCGTTCTCATTGTAGTATTATGTCGAGCCTTTTACTCTCCATTATTGTTTATTACTCTAGCATTTGTGATGCATTATAAATTGTTTGCTTCTAGAAATAATAGTTAGTTTTTGTATCCGTTATATTCTATTGTCATGCTTCTTTATACTTGATCATCATTTAGGAAAACAACATTGTTGCTACATATACTCCATTTGAAATGACATAATACATGAACCTAGTCGTTTAGTAATGCAGAAGAAATATGTAAATAGCAAAGTTTTTTCATGGAACAAAACATGTATTACCTAGTATGATTTACGTAGTATTATACTCCATATATTTCGAAGTTTTTTGAAATGACTTACTTTTTTGATGGAGCAAAAGATGTATTTTGCTGCATAATATTCCATTTGAAACAACAGTACTCTACATGTATATCATTTTGTTTCCTGTTAATCTTGTTGTCACTTGAAGTTTTTAGTTTTTTGTGTTGTGGCTCAACTTGTAAACATAAACTTTTGATGTAACTTTTAATGCACAAATAATTGTACATCTCATTTTATATGTTTCCATGAATTATTTACATATGTATTTATATCTTTCTAAAAATGTTTAACTTTTTGATGGAGCAAAAGATGTATTTTGTGGCATAATATTCCATTTGAAACAACATTATTGCTGCATGTATATTATTTTGTTTGTTGTTGATCTTGTTGCCTCTTAAAGTTTTTGGTCTTTTGTGTTGTAGCTCAACTTGTAAACATAAACTTTGGATGTAATTTTTAATGCACTAATAATTGTATATCTCCTTTTATATGTTTCCATGAATTATTTACATGTGTATTTATATCTTTCTAATATTTATTTTAATTATTATTTACAAGTTTTAAATGCTCATGTATATAGGATGCATGAGAAAAATAAATATCGAAAAGTTCAAGTGAATTCTACTTTGGATCTTCATGAAATTATCCAAGGTTTATTGATCCTTACCTTTTTTTAGTTTTTTAGTTACTTTAATTCAAAATTTTTATGTAAGTACTAATCATGCATTCTAATCTATATACATTAACTTCAATAATATAAATATTTAATTCTAATATCTGTATACTTTTTTTGTAACAATGAATTAAGTATTACTTAAAATAGAACCATAAAAGTGTCAGAAGAACATCCCAAGTTTTTTTAGGTAAATTACAGTTTATCCTCCTCAATCATACATGTTTTTTAGCTTGGTATCTTAAATTTTTTTTGTTATAACTTACCCTCCTCAACTACATTCATTTAACAACAAGACACCTTCCATTAGGTTTGAAGGGTTATAATATTTCTTTTGAACAAATTTACCTTTCTTCTCATTTTCTTCCATTTATCACTTTCAACTATTTGAGTTTTTTTAACTTAGTATCCTAAACTTTTTTTCGTTACAACTTGTCCCCTATAACAACCTCGGTTAAATATTAAGATCATTTCATTAGGTTTGAATGGTAATATGGCCTTTATAATATTTCTTTCTAAAAATTTTGTCATTCTTCCCTTCCTATTTTTTTTACATCATAAATCTTAAATCTAATTTCACTACAAAAAAATTCTCATTTCTCCTTCTTTCTCAAACCTTTTTCCCTCTTTTTTCTTGATAAATCGATGATCTCGAGTTTTGTCAATATCATAGGAAAATCTCATTCTTCTTTATCGTCATTAAGCATATTTCAACCAAAAGTCTCAACTTATTCGAAAAGGATGTTAGCGATTGAAATTTGTGGTCAGGTACAGTGTTGGTGAGGAAGAAAGAGTTTCGTAGGGATAATGCTTTAGTTAGGTTCAATAGGGTTAAGAAGGTAATTACATGTAATTGAGGGTAAAATGGTCAATCAAAGTAAAAACTTAACGATGTTTACCTAAAAAGATGGTTCATTGTAATTTATTATAGTTAAATTGGATAAGTTGTAATAAAAAAAAGTTTAAGATATCAAGTTGAAAAATTCGAATAATTTAGAGAGGTAAATTGTAATTTAACCTTAAAATGGTAATTACAAAGGATAAAATGGTCAAGCCATGAAAAAAATTAACGTCGTTTTCTCAAAAAGAGGGTTCGTTGTAATTTACCATAGTTGATGGAGACAAGTTGTAACAAAAAAAAGTTTAAAGTACTAAGCTAAAAAATGCTAATAGTTAAGAAGGTAAACTGTAACTTAACCCTTTTTTTTTTTTTGAAAAGATGCAAATTAACATGTCAGGTTTGTTAATTGTTAAATATTTAAGCTAGTGTTTTTGCTAATAGAAATTCATATTTTTCCAGTAAAATTCATAATTTTCATATAAGTAAGCACTTCTAATCATGCATGTTGATCTAAATACATTGAGATTCATATGTCAGATATTTAATAAATGATATTTGTTGGGTCTTAGAATTTTTATGTAAGGTATTATGTCATTAATGATAAACTATTACATTTATTTTATGTAAAGTTCTTTAAAAACCATAGCATACCATGTAATATATTATTTTAGATTAATCAGTAGATGCAAATAGACATGGAAATCGGATCGAGTCGGTCCTAAGCCGTCCGGTTCGGCCCAAGAAATGGCCTAGCTTGGTCCAAAAAAATTTCAAGGTGGGCTACACCGGGTCGGGCCCTTGGCCCAGTTGGTTCGATCGACTAGGCCCATTTTTGCCTGGCCGACTCAAGAGGGCTGGACTGCGTCGGGCCTGAAAAAAAAAATGGGACGTTGCCCCAACATTCCATTAATGGAACGTTGGTGTGCAACGTTTTGGAACGTTGCATTTTGTTTTTTTTTAAACATGAAAATTCTTCTCTTTTCACCTATAAATATTTCCATACTTATTCCATTTTTTCTCATAACTCACAAAAACTCAATCTTCTCTTCTCTACTCTCATTCTTTACAATTCTCTCTCAATTTTACATCTTTGTTCAAGGCTTAAGTGAAGAAGATTTTAAGTTTTGCTATTTAACTTTGGACTCCATTGCGTCTGCTACTCTCCATCAGCCTCAAACAACAAATTTTCTTTACTTTTAATCCTTCCAAATTCTTTCCTTCTAATCCCTCCATTTTTGGGTTTTGTGGGATAATGTTTTTTATTTTTTTTATCAATTTTTTATATTAAAATGGAAAACATTGGTAGCTATGATTATATCCCTATCTAGGAGTCAAACAAACCCCAAAACACCCCAACACAATCCACAACCTTTAAGAAACCTAAGAAACAAAGTTCTTGGGTTTGGAAGCATGTAACTTTTGATCCTGTAGATGAAAATAGGTGTTATTATAATTATTGTAGTACAACATACACATGTACTATGGGAGGAGGGGTAGGTCACATAGCTAGACATTTACAAAAAATGTATAGCTAAACATAATAAAGATGAAAACATTGATTTAAGACAATCTAAATTACACATAGGTTCTAGTAGTGGTATATTAAACTGGAAATATAATACAGAAGAAGTTAAAAAAGGAATAACAAAATTTATAGTATAAGACGAACAACCTTTTTCTTTTTCTGAAAATAAAAAATTTGAATTATGGGTACAAAATTATTTGAATCCACAATTTAAAATTTTTTCTACAAATACAAAAAAAAAAAATAATTTTTAAAAATTTTTAAAAGATAAAAAAGATTTAATTGGAATATTTTTAAGTTTATTATGTAAAATATCATTAACATGTGATGTTTTGACTGGTCTAAATAATTTTACATATTTATGTTTAACTGCACATTGGATAGATATTGTAGACACCTCGATTTTGAGGTAACCCAGAAATGAGTATCTGTATGTTGCTTTGGATGTGATCAGCCCTTGAACCGAGCTCCAAACCCATTAGCCAGAGCCCAAACAAAATTTCTGAGCAAGGTTGGCGCACCAAGTAGGCGCACCAACTAGGCGCACCAACCAGGCGCACATAACATGCGCACTAAGCAGGCGCCCAGCCGTTTCCAGATCGCGACTGTTGACCTTCCATCTTC
>JAMKQA010024480.1:0-18038 GCA_024699735.1 Posidonia australis
TTTCTTTTAAAATTCAAAATTCAAATGCATTTCACCCCCCCTCCAAATCAAAATCTAAAAAATATTTAAATCAATCGCCCCTCCCCTCCCCCCCCACCATTATCTTAAAAAACCCTCCACCCTATTTCTACACCTGCACCCCCCCACCGCCACCGTCTCCCCTGGATGCCACCGCCCTCTCCCCTGGACACCTCCAATCGTAGCAGCAACACCAACACCGCCCTCTCCTCTGGATGCTGCCGCCCTCTCCCTTGGATGCCACTGCCTTCTCCCTCGGACGCGAGATAGCATTCCTGTCGGCGTCGGTGGACGGGAAGGAGAAGACGAGCTCCCATACCTCGTCTGGAAACGCCGCAAGCGTCGCCGTGGCCAGTGCCACCATCCAGACCCTCTGATCCGCCCGCTCCTGCCTCCGACGTCCTCCCCTCCATGCCCCCCGACGACCTCTCCTCTAGCCTAGGGCAACACTCCCCCAGCGTCAGCGGACACGAACGACGAGCGAGATCGCGTTCCTGTCGGCGTCCACGGGAGATCTTGTTCCATGCCTTGCAGACGAGCGAGATCACGTTCCTGTCGGCGTCGGTAGACGCGAAGGAGAAGACGAGCTCCCATACCTCGTCTGGCTCCCCTTCTCCATCGCCGTCGCTCCTGTGGTGCCAAAGTAAATCTGCATATTCATCGTTAGCGGAAGGCGTGGACTAAAGGCTCTGCAGGGCATCGGTTAGAGACTTGTGCGGAGCGACGGCCGGTGGAGGAATCACAATGGTACTGATCCTCCGTCCTCCTCATTCCTTGTTTTTCTTTTTCTTTTTCTTTTCAAATGCATAAATAGGCCTTCGAGTCTTCCTGCCTCTCACTTCTTTTTTGTGTGATGTGTTGGTTGTCGCCGAGCGGCTACTATGCTTGAGTTCTCGTTGGCGGTGGTCTGGTTGACGATCGTTGGTGGTGGATGACGATTCTACAGGCTCTGTCGATGCCATAATGTTGACGAGCGCTGGGCTGATCGGAGCGTGCTGGCGACTTGCGAAAGGATCCCTCTAGGGTACACCTGAGGCTAGGGTGCTTCCACTGGTGGACGACTGGACTGAAACGTCGCCTCGGCAAATGGTCAGGCAACTAGATAGGGAGTGCGACTGTAATGCTCTACTTAAACACTTGATGCTCCAATCCATTCTCAACCCCTCCAACACTTGATGCAGTTGCGATTCTATGGCAGATTGTTGTATAATTGTAGTTTTGATCTGAGTTCCTGAATTTGTATAATTGCGTTTGAATAGTTTGGTGTAATAATTTACTTTCGTGATACTATTTGGAGTCCAAATCAGTAATACTAATTTAGTTTTATTGTAACAATTTAGTTTTGTGTTACTGTTTGGGGTCCAAATCAGTAATACTAATTTAATTTTTTTTGTAACAATTTAGTTTAGTGTTACCGTTTAGCGCCTAAATCGGTAATATTAATTTGAACTGTTGAATATTATTTTAATTTATTATAGTTATGAAATTATTTTGTATTCAATTTACTAATTATTTTTAATTCAGTTCAATAACACCTAACAAAAAATAAACATTTGATAGAATTAAACATTCAGTGATTCAACTATTTTTTATTTAGTTTAGTGATACAAAACTATTTTTACTCAGATTAGTAATACTAAATTGAAAAATCAAATTATTTTCAATTCAGATCAATAACTACCAAACTTAAAGATAATTAAATAAAAAATTGAAAAACAAATTCCCACCAAAAAGAAACCACTAGTGGTATTGATTCAAAATAAATGGTTTTCATAAATACCATTAGATCAATATCCAATGGTCATATTGCATCTTCCTCAAATTAGCTAATTTGAGGGAGGATGCAACTGAACTGGCTCCTATATATATATATATATATAGGCAAATTATCAAATGTGACCCGACCTCACTTTTAGAATGTGAGGCCTATCATCTACTAATGTCCATTTTCTTTTGAATGGCTTAGATTTGTTTCTGTTTTTAATATTTTTTTTTGCATGTGTTGTTGGTTGTATTAATGTATAAAGAATTGTTTATTACTACATATTTACTTTTTCTTAGATTTGATGCAGATTTGCAGATTGTCTCAAGTGATGTAGCTGGCCATATTTATTTTCCCAATAAAGTAGACGTTGGATGCTTGCACTCGTAATCATGAAGTGTTACTGTTACATGTTGGAAAAACACGTGTTACATGTTAAATGACTTGATATTTATTGCACTTATGTTCTCAACAAGTGTTACTGTTGGAAGATTCATGCGTGTCTTTTGATATTTCACACATATTAAAATTCTATATGTTACTGTTACAATGTGGACATTTATTATTTACATTTAATAACGTAATAACTACTAAGTTAGTTAATGTGGACATATTAACATTAGATGTGGGCATTTATACCATTTTGAAATATAGGTTGTCATGTAAGTAGTCTCACCAACATACTTACAAAAATATCAATGATAATAGTGGTAGTGATAGATATCTATGGCTCACATGACAACATAATAAATATATTAAATTGAAATCTAGTTACAGGCATTGCTAATAAAGTTGAAACTTATGATCATATAATAATTGTTTTTTTACTAATCATTTTTCGTGTTTCAATAGAAATCCTATTTTTTTTTATTCGTGATATTTTTTGTTTTTTAGTTTTAGTTTCAGTTCCAAATTCACACTTCTTCTTTTTTTAGTGTTACATTTTTTTTTCTTATTTTAGTTTTTGGTTTTCTACTTTTCCCTATTTTAGTTTCAATGTTACTATGCTTTACTGTTTCAGTTTTAGTATTTGAGATTTTTGGATATGTTTAATTGCATGTATTGTTGAATCAGCAATACTTTTTTTGTGGCCCAAGTTAGTGGCCTTGGTTTTGATGAAGAAAGGTTGCTTCTCTTTCACATGGCTAATACTTTTTTTTTGTGGCCCAAGTTAATGACCATGGTTTTGACGAAGACTGCTTCTTTTTTACATGTGCAATTATTGTGAATGTTACAATGTGGACATTTATTGTTTACATTTAATAACAACATAATAACTACTAAGTTAGTTAATGTGGACATATTAACATTAGATGTGAGCATTTATACCATTTTTAAACATAGGTTGTCATACAAGTAGTCTTACCAGCATTTATACAATTTGCACATTGTCTCAAGTGATGTAGCTGGCCATATTTATTTTTCCAATAAAGTAAACGTTTGATGCTTGCACTCGTAATCATGAAGTGTTACTGTTACATGTTGGACAAAACACGTGTTACATGTTAAATGACTTGATATCTACTGCACTTATGTTCCCAACATGTGTTACTGTTGGAAGATTCATACGTGCCTTTTGACATTCCACACATATTAATACTCTATATGTTACTGTTACAATGTAGACATTTATTGTTTACATTTAATAACAACATAATAACTACTAAGTTAGTTAATGTGGACATATTAACATTACATGTAGGCATTTATATCAATTTGAAACATAGGTTGTCATGCAAGTAGTCTCACCAACATACTTACAAAAATATCAATGATAATAGTGGTGGTGATAGATATCTATGGCTCACATGACAACATAATAACTATATTAAATTAAAATCCACTTATAGGCATTGCTAATAAAGTTGAAACTTTTAACCTTATAATAATTGTTTTTTTACTGATCATTTTTTCGTATTCCAATAGAAATCCTAGCTTTTTTTATTCGTGACATTTTTGTTTTTTAGTTTTAGTTTTAGTTTCAGTTTCAACTTCACACTTCTTTGTTTTATTAGTGTTACATTTTTTTTTTCTTATTTTAGTTTTTGGTTTACTACTTTTCCCTATTTTATTTTTAATGTTACTACGCTTTACTGTTTTAGTTTAGTATTTGAGATTTGTGGATACGCTTAATTGCATGTTTTGATGAATCGGTAATACTCTTTTCGTAGCCCAAGTTAGTGGCATTGGTTTTGATGAAGAAAGGTTGCTTTTCTTTCACATGGCTAATACTTTTTTTGTGGCCCAAGTTATTGGCCTTGGTTTTGACGAACACTGCTTCTTTTACATATGTGCAATTATTATGAATGTTACAATGTGGACAATTATTGTTTACATTTAATAACAACATAATAACTGCTAAGTTAGTTAATGTGGACATATTAACATTAGATGTAGGCATTTATAACATTTTGAAACATGGATTGTCATGCAAGTATTTCATTGACAAGTGGTCGTTTCATTATAACGAATTTATTATTTATTAATAGTTATCGTACTACTTGTTTTCGAAGTCATGAAAGTAGTTGTTTCATTATAACGAATTTAGTATTTATTAATAGTTATCGTAACAATAAAACCAATAAAAATTTATCGGCTGTTAAACATGGTTATGCAATTTCTAACTAACACATTGGATAGAGATCACATATTATTAGTCTTAAAGATTAAAAAATTTCATATTCCAAAAAAAGCAAATGTAGAATTTCGATGGAAACTTTAGTTTTGATTAGTTAACGTAACAAAGAAAACTATTTGTATTGATGAATTAACAAGTTAAGAATCAATTACAAGTTCAGATAAGTAACAAGTTCTTATTGTAAACATTTCTAAATGTTTATATTGTAAGGAATTTAAATTTAATTTAGTAATTAACGACAAATAACTAGTCTTTTTTTTCTATTTATGTAACTTGTAAACAATAATCTTAAATAGAATGATTTACAACAAAATTACATGGCTCCATGTCACAAGCAACTTTTCAATACAAACAAAGTTGCCCCGAGTATAGCTCAAGGGCATCATCACAATGACATCTCAGTTTGAAAGGAAAAACAAATTAAGTTCTCCAAAGACATAACCATATGATCTTTTTTTTCTGTTTTTTTACAAAACAAAAGAGAAAAGCATCCCATTAGCAAGCAGTCAATCATAAATACTCAAAACTCTTACATCCTCACCATCATTGGCAATAGAACAAAGGGAAAGATGAAGAAATCCAGACCTACATGGCTAGACTAGATTAGGGCTAGTGAGCGTGGTGGTGCCACGGCCACGGACGGTCTTTGATGGTGAGTTTTTCTTCTTGTTGGAAGAAGAAGAAGAACGCTTGACAACTCCGCTGGAACCACCGGCCTTCCTTTGGCGGTAGAAGCCTTCGATGTCGCTAGACGACAATTCTCCTCTCTTGTGTTTCTTTTCTATTCACTTTTTTTTACCCTTTTCATAACCATATGATCATCCAACAACAACAAAACAAGAAAAAAAAAGTTAAATAAATGGAGAAGAATAAAATGGCCTATCCCATGAAAGAGGAGATGAGAAGCTCTGACTCTCAATATCGGACATGGCAGCCATGGGTGGGAGAGAGAGAAGAGACCGGAAGGAGAAGGAGAAGGAAAGAGGAGATGAGAAGCTCTGATTATAGAAGATGTAGTAGAAGAGAAGAGGGTGTGGAACCTGGGAGAGAGAGATATAGAGGAGGAGTTTTGAACTTTGACGTTTATTTAATTGGATTCACTTTTTTTTTGTTTTGCATGAAACATAATCAATGAAGAGCAACCCATGAGGTTTTGAAAATTACTCCTACTTATTAAAGTATCTTTGTTGCATTCAAAGTTTTTTTTTGGACGGTTAGGATTTGAACAATAAATTCAAAATCAATGGCTAGGATTATGGACCTCACATACAAAAGTGAGGCCAGGCCTTACTAGATAATGACTATATATATATATATATATATATGTAACACTCCTGTGCTACACAACAGTACAGGAACCACCCAAAAGCAGTTAAAAGAGTCTAAATAACAGAAATAAATAAATAAAACTAAACACCCAGACCTGTGTGCGGCAAAAGTGGCTCGAAAAAGATGCACTAGACAAGACTATACCTACTCTTGAGCACCTGAAACACGGGAAGAAGGAAAACACGCGTGAGTGACAGGAATGTCACCCAGTACGCGTCCCAAAATAGTAGCAAAACCTGTGAAACATTTGCCAGAAAATCTCGAGAAAACCACAATCGCCAAAACCCACACATGCGGTTAGAAAGACTTCGAAATAAATGCCATTTCAAAACTTTCTTTTCTTTTTCTTTCAAAATCTCATGATCATTAATAAATCTTTATACACGACTCAAGGAAAGCAAACCATTGCATCTAGTTTCCCAGCCTAAAGCATCATTTAATCCATTAACACAATTTATCACAAATCGGGGCAAGGAACTAGTCCAACACACAAATCCACAATTCCTATCTCAAAATTGGTTGCATCGCCCTGGCCACAAGCGATCGACCTGGCCACAAGCAGCTGGTGAGGATTCCATGTCACCACACCCACACTGCAGTGCCGCGGTGATCCACCCTGCGCTGGAGTTCAACCGCCTGGCCGCAACCTCAAATGTATCCTCACTGGTACAAGCACGGAGTGCGTCCTCACGACGCCCTGGTGTCTGAGCACCTGGTCACTATAACCCCAGACCCGATCAGCACTGGCATTGCGGGTAGTTTGGGTCTACCATACCCTGGGTCCTACAGTACCACCACAGTCTCGAGGCTCCTACCCAGGACCGAAAACTCGGCAACCACAAACAAGGACACGTCCCCAACATCTCTAGAGGTCTCACTACCCCTGTCAGCATGCCAAGGTCTAATTGTGGTTCCTACAAATTTCATAAATCTCTTTAAAACCATATGCAGTTTCTCTTTTCAAAACATTTGACAAAACCATTCTTTTCATTCATAAAACTCTTTATAAATCTCACGCATTGTGTGTCACATTATCATCTATGGTTCTAAAAGAAACCACAATCATTCATTCATGGTCATATTTCACCACCTGGGAGCATTTCAACATCCGAACCCAGTTCGGCATACTGTTTTCTGCAATTGCAAAAAACCTCCCCGACCACCATCGTCTCTTCTCCCCAAAGTGGGAGTAAGGAGCGGACCCCTCTAAATCACCACAAAAAGTACAAGTAAAATATGGGGGTGTAGACCTCCAAGTCTACTTCAAAACCCCTCAATCCAAACATGAAGTCATTAAGCATGCTGTTCTATAGAAATTCACAAAGGGATAAGGCTCATACTGAAATTACTGTAGCATGCATCAAACCACTAGTAAAAATCCAACGAGACAACCACGAATCAGCATGATATCTTCACAAACACATTATTCATCTCATTCCCAACATTTTCCATACCTTTTGCATGATTTTTTTACACTATTATTCATGATTTAACCCTAATCCTCAGCATGCCTTGTAACCGGGAAAGGGAGGAGGAGGGGAGACGCGTACCTAGCTTCGGCGAGCCTCGGGTGCCCTCGAGATCCTGCGATGCACGACACTGGCCTTCCCCCATGCTCGCGCGATCTCCCCTGGCACGGAGCTTCCTTCCCACTGTCGGCTCACCTCCGACCTTCTCCCTCTCACTCACAGCTTCCTCCCCCAGCACTTTCCACCACCTCCTCCTTTTATCTTCTTCGCCTAGCCAGCCATCCCCAGAATCCTGTCGGCCATCCATCAGCGTCTCTGCTCTAGAGGGGACGGGACGTGCAGCCCTCCCACTAGGCCATACCCGTAGGAGAAGACGGGTCACAGGTCACGGACGTGGAGAAGAAAGGAGGGGTCACGGGCATGGTTGGGCTCCTTTGACCAGGTCCAACCTCAAATGGGTCTCACCCCCAAAGATGGGTCCCAATTGCATAAATAGACCCACAAGCCAAAGAAGTCACACCACAAGGGAAAAAAACCAACAGCACAAAGCGTAGGGAGAGACCACAGCCAACAAACACAACCTGGATTAACCATTAACAAACCATATACAAATAATACAGGAAATTTCATGCTTTATATTAAATGGAAAATCAGGCACAAATGTTACATCATACCCCCCTCAAAAGAATTTCGTCCCCAAAATTCACTGATCAAACAAATGGGGGTACTAGGACTGCATGTCCGCCTCTCGCTCCTAAGTAGCTTCCTCAACGCCATGATGCTGCCATTGGACTAGTACAAGAGGAATCACCTTGTTCCTGAGGATCTATTCCTTCCTATCAAGGATATGTACAGCATCCTCCACCATGGACAATTCTTCCTACAACTCGCCCGATTGAATTGGAATCACTTGAGACGCAGCGGCCAAACACTTCCTCAACATCGAGACGTGGAACACACTGTGCACGCTTGAGAACTCCGAAGGCAAATCCAACTGGTAGGCAACTCCCTCGACCCTCTTGATTATCCTATAGGGTCCAATGTAGCGAGGACTCAAGTTTCCCTGCCTCCCAAATTTGAATATGCCTTTCGTTGGTGACACCTTAAGGAAAACGAAGTCTCCAAACTCGAACTCCAAAGGTCTACACCTCCGATTAGCATAATTCTTCTGTCTGCTCTGTGCAGCCGCTAGTCTCTTCCTGATCAAGTCCACCTTCTTTGCATACTGCTGCACAATCTCTGGGCCCACGAGCTGCCTCTTGCCTACTTCATCCCAAGAGGTAGGTGTTCTAGAAGGTCTGCCATACAATGCCTCATACGGTGCCATACCTATACTGGAATGGTAGCTGTTGTTGTAGGCGAACTCGATCAACGGAAGATGATCTTCCCAACTCCCCCTAAAATCCAAGGTGCAGGCCCTCAACATGTCTTCTAAGGTCTGGATAGTCCTCTCAGTTTGCCCAACTGTTTGAGGATGGAAGGTCGTACTGAAATGCAAAATGGTGCCGAAAGCCTCTTGCAATGCTCCTCAAAATCTGGATGTGAACCTGGTGTCCCTATCAGACACAATGGACACTGGCACCCTATGCAGTCGGACTATCTCAACCACATACAACTCTACCAACTAAGCTAATGGGAGATTCACCCTCATAGGTAAGAAATGTGCTGACTTTGTGAGACGATCCACGATCATCTAGATGGTGTCATTCTTTCTCTTGGTCTTGGGCAGTCCTGTCACAAAGTCCATTGATACATGCTCCCATTTCCACACCACAATATCCAAAGGTTGCAACATTCCCCCAAGCTTCTGATGTTCAATCTTCACCATTTGGTAGGTTGCGCACTTCATCACATGCTTAGCTATCTCTCTCTTCATTCCAGGCCACCAAAAATTTCTCTTCAGATCGTTGTACATCTTGGTGCTCCCTGAATGAATTGAATACTTAGACCGATGGGCTTCATCAAGTAGTCGCTATTTCACATCCTCCACCTGAGGCACATACAGGCGCAGATCATACCTGAGTCCTCCATCTGCAGCAATAGAGAAACGAGGTGCCTCTCCTGCCTCCTGTTTAGCCCAAGTCTCTTGCACAAAGGGGTCTAGTTGCTGAGTAGCTACAATAGTTTCCAGTAACCTTGGGCGAACAGACATGTTTGCTACCCAAGCTCTAGTGTGTCCCTGAGACTGTCGCAATGGTCTACATCCAACCCAATCCTCTAGCATACACCACTCCTTGATCATTAAACTGGACATCAAGTGAGTGCGCCTCATCAAGGTATCAATGACCACATTAGCCTTCCCTAGATGGTAGGATAGGATAAAGTCATAGTCCTTGAGGTATTCTACCCATCTTCTCTGCCTCAGATTCAAATCCTTCTGAGTGAAGATATACTTTAAGCTCCAGTGGTCTGTGAATACCTCAAACTACTCACCATACATGTAATGTCTCCAGATTTTCAGAGCAAACACCACTGCAACCATCTCCAATCAAGAGTGGATAATTCTTTTCATGGTTCTTCAACTGGCGTGAAGCATACGTCACAACTCTCCCATGCTACATCAGCACACAACCTAATCCTGTCCCACAAGCATCACAGTATACTGCAAAGCCTCCACTCCTCGAAGGTAGAGTCAGAACTGGAGATGTGACCAGTCGAGTCTTCAACTCATTGAAGCCCTCCTCGCATTGCCAGTCCCAAATGAAAGGAACCTTTTTCTGTGTCAACCTGGTCAAAGGTGTTGTAATCTTGGAGAAATCCTTTATGAACCTTCTATAATATCCAGCCAAGCCCAAAAAGCTTCTGATCTCGGTCACGATCTTGGGTCTGGCCCAACTACTAACTGCCTCAACCTTGGCTAGGTCTAGTTTAATTCCCTCGCCTGAAATGATGTGGCCAAGGAATGAGACCTCTTCCAGCCAAAACTCACACTTAGGGAACTTCGCATACAGTTGATGTTGTCTCAAAGTCTCTAACACCATTCTCAAGTGTGTCTGGTGAGTCTGCACATCAGGGGAATATACCAGCACGTCATCAACAAATACTACAACAAATTGGTCCAGGTAGTGTCTGAACACCCTGTTCATCAAATCAATGAAAGCAGCCGGTGCATTTGTCAACCCAAATGGCATAACCAAAAATTCATAGCGGCTATACCGGGTATGAAAAGTTGTCTTCTGCACGTCAGTTTCTCGGATCCGCAGCTGGTGATATCCCGATCTCAAGTCAATCTTTGAGAAGACTGAAGCCCCCTAGAGCTGGTCAAACAGATCATCAATCCTAGGCAAAGGATATTTATTCTTAACTGTGATCTGGTTCAACATCCGATAATCAATACAGAGGCGGAGTGAACTATCATTCTTCTTCACAAACAGCACCGGTGCACCCCAAGGTGACACACTCGATCTGATAAATCCTCTGTCCAGCAACTCCTGAAGCTGATTCCTAAGATCGCTCAATTCTGCTGGTGCCATCCGGTAAGGAGCCTTAGAAATGGAGCTAGATCCTAGCACCAAGTCGATCTGGAACTCAACTTCCCGGTGTGGCGGCATCCCAGGCAAGTCCTTAGGAAAAACATCGAGATACTCCTAAACCACGGGTATATCCTGCACCCTCAGAACTGGAGAAGAAGACATCGTCACGCTCACCAAATATCCCATACATCCCTTAGATAAGTGGCGGTAGGCTTTCATTGCAGAAATTATCTTCTTTTGTTCTCTTGGCCTGGTTCCTTGCACCGCACACCATCTCTGGTCTAGGCACTCGACCAGCACTCTCCTCTTGGCATAGTCAATAATGGCTAAATGCTACGCCAACCAGTCCATCCCCAAGATGATGTGATATTCCTGCATATCCATCACAATCAGACTGGCTCTAAAATCTTGGTCCCCTAACTTCACACTGACTAACCGTAGATATTTCCATGCCAAGCTATGCTCTCCCAGTGGGGTCACCATATCAAGATGGAAGGCCAATCTAGCTGGTCAGTCCCCAACCTCCACAGCAAAGGACTTAGAGATAAAAGAAAAGGAACTCCCCGAGTCAAACAGGACTCTAGCCATACGATCAGCCACAAGAAAGGAACCAAGATAACACATAATATCCATCAACAACAATACAATACAACAACAGAAACAATAGCAACAACCACATAGGGAGAGTACCGGATACAGTAGTGCATAAAAGGGAAAAGTTACAATTCAAACATGCCTCTACTCCTTACCCTCCACTACATCCCCTGATGGGCTAGCATCTGGAGCAGATTTGGAGAACACTTGCCCTTTAGTTACCTGATGGGGCGTATCCCCAGTTGGCTTTGCAGGATCAGGACAATTTCACTAAATGTGCCCAGACTTTCCACAGTTGTAGCAGACCATCTTCTTGGGATTCCGCTGTCGATGGTAACATTGCACTGCTACATGCCCCGGGCGCCCATGGATATAACAGGATTTCTTCTTTTCTGGGTCACTGCTCGAACCAGCCTGACTGTATCCAGCTCCTCCCCTAGCAACAGGCTCGGTGTGCTCCTTCCTTTTCTTCCCAAAGCTCCCAGAACTGCCTGAGTTGTGCCTCCCAGAAGTGAAAGACCGTGGAGCAAATGCCTTCCCCTTGCCATTGGGGTGATCTTCCAAGAACAACCTGCGGTCCTCCTCATAACAGGCTGCCAATTCCACTGCTATGGTCAAAGTGGGGTACTCGCAGACTAAAACCCTCGATCTGAGTGCTGGAGTCAATCCCTCCACAAACCTCTTGGCTCTGCGCTTCTCAGTGTCAAATGTCTGTGAGAACTGCTCCAATCTAGTGAAGGTCGCCTCATATTCGGCTACAGTCATGCTACCTTGCTTCAGGTTTCTAAATTCCCTGTCTAGTCGATCCCGTTCATACTCTGGAAAGTACTTCTCGTAGAAGGCTTCTCGAAAATCCTCCCATGATATCATCAACAGGTTAGCGTTAGGGAACTTCATACGGCGGGTGGCTCTCCACCACTAGTCGGCGTCTCCCTTACACTGAAAGGTAGCCAAACGAACCCACTTCTTGGCTAGACACTCCATGCCCTCCAGGACCTTCTCAACCTCAAGCAGCCAGGCCTCGCAATCTTTTGGCTTGCCCTTGCCATAAAAAGTCGATGGACTTAATCCCATCTTTGTTGTTCTTGCCGAAAGTCTGAGCAAAACCCTGCATCATGTGGCTCAGCTCTAGCCAAAGACCTCCCCAACCACTGCCCTGCTCCTGACCAGAACTTGCTACAGGAGTCCTGCCTCTGCCCCGACCTCTAGGCGGCATCTTGCTGCCACCACAAGCAAACAAACAAGCAAGCAAATAAAGGAATTAGGTGCTATGATCCCATGCAGATCGAGCAGTCCAACTAAAGCCACAATGCCGGACACCCTAAGCTGGTGCACTTAGTGAACGTTTGCTCTGATACCACTCTGTAACACCCCAGTGCTACACAATGGTACAGGAACTACCTAATTGCAGCTAAAAGAATTTAAATAACAGAATTAAATAAATAAAACTAAACACCCAAACCTGTGTGCGGCAAAAATGGCTTGAAAAAGATGCACCAGACTAGATTGCACCTACTCCTGAGCACCTGGAACAAGGGAAGAAGGAAAACACACGTGAGTGATAGGAATGTCACCTAGTACGTGCCCCAAGGTAGCGGCAAAACTCTCAAAACATTTGAAGAAAAACTCGAGAAAACCACAATCATCAAAACCAACACACGTGGTTAGCAAAGACTTCAAAAAGGATGCCATTTCAAAACTTTCTTTTCTTTTTGTTTCAAAACCTTACTTTCATTAACAAGTTTTTATGCAAAACTCAAGAAAAGCAAACCATTACATCTAGTTTCCCAGCCCAAAGCATCGTTTAATCCATTAACACAATTCATCACAAATCAGGGCTAGAAACTATTCCAACACAAATCCACAAAATATATCTCAAAACTGGTCACATCACCTTGGCCACAAGTAGCTGGTGAGGATACCATGTCACCACATCCACACTATAGTGCCGTGGTGAACCACCCCGCGCTAGAGTTCAATTGCCCCGGCTACAACCTCAAATGTACCCTCACTAGTATAAGCACGGAGTGCGTCCTCACGACGCCGTGGTGCCCGAGCACCTGAGGACTCTAACCCCAGACCCGACCAGCACCTGTACTGAGGGTAGTTCGGGTCTACCATACCCCGGGTCCTACAGTACCACCACAGTCTCAAGGCTCCTACCCTGGACCGCAAACTCATCAACTACAACCAAGGACACATCCCCGACATCTCTTGAGGTCTCACTACCCCTGTCGGCAAGCCTCGGTCTAATTGTGGTTCCTACAAATTCTCGGAAATCTCTTTTAAACGATATGCAGTTTCTCTTTTCAAAACATTTGACAAAACCATTTTTCATTCATAAAACTCTTTATAATTCTCACGCATTGTGCGTCACATTATCATCTATGGTTCTCAAAAACCCAATCATTCATTCATGGTCATTGTACCATGCAATCACCCCTCACATGGGTCCACATGCATTCCACATATTTCACCTTTCATAATTCATGGAAAGCATAAAACAACATGTTTATATGCAATATCTCATAAATCATTTCCATGCATCTCATACATTTATCATGCCTTTATCCAAATTTATTAACATTTTACAAAGCATTTCTCAATGTAGCCTTGGGTCCTAATTTGACATACCGCATAGGGTCCGGGTCAACCGAAAATCCCTGATTCGGTCTACCGAAATATTTTGATATTCCGAATCCCTGTTAGTTTACCAGTTCCCTACCAGAACGGTCGGCCGAAATCATCCGGTTGTTCGAAATCCCCTAATTTGGCCCACCGAATTTCCCCCGGTCGTCCGAATCAATGGTCCAGGGAACCCACCTAGGAGCATTTCGGCATATCGAACCCAGTTCGGCATACCATTTTCTACGATTGCAGAAAACCTCCCCGGCCACCATCGTCTCTTCTCCCCAAAGTGGGAGTAAGGAGCTGACCCCTCTAAACCACAACAAAAATTACAAGTAAAACGTGAGGTGTAGACCTCCAACTCTACTTCAAAACCCCTCAATCAAAACATGAAACCATTAAGCTTACTGTTCTATAGAAATTCACAAAGGCATAAGGCACATACGGAAATCACTGTAGCATGCATCAAACCACTAGCAAAAATCCCACGAATCAGCATGATATCTTCATAAACACATTATTCACCTCATTCCCAACATTTTCCATACCTTTTGCATGATATTTTTTTACACTATTATTCATGATTTAACCCAAATCCTTAACATGCCTTGTAACTGGGAAAGGGAAGAGGAGGGGAGACGCGTACCTGGCTCCGGTGAGCCTCACGTGCCCTGGAGCTCTGGCGATGCACGACACCGGCCTTCCCCCATGCTCGCGGGATCTCCCTTGGCACGAAGCTTCCTTCCACTCTCGGCTCACCTCCGACCTTCTCCCTCTCACTCGCAGCTTCCTCCCTCAGCACTCGCCACCACCTCCTCCTCTTATCTTCTCTGCCTTGCCTGCCATCCCCAGAATCCCATCGGCCATCCACCAGCGTCTCTGCTCCAGAGGGGACGGGACGTGCAGCCCACCTGCTAGGCCATTCGCATAGGAGAAGACGGGTCACAGGTCATGGGCGTGGAGAAGAAAGGAGGGGTCACGGGCATGGTTGGGCTCCTTTGACCAGGTCCAACCTCAAATGGGTCTCACCCCCAAACATGGGTCCCAATTGCACAAACCGACGCACAAGCCAAAGAAGTTACACCACAAGGGAAAAAAACCAGGAGCACAAAGCACAGGGAGAGACCACAGCCAACAAACACAACCTGGATTAACCATTAACAAACCATATACAAATAATACAGGAAATTCCATGGTTTATATTAAATGGAAAATCAAACACAAATGCTACATGGGACCATGCCATGTCTGTGGCATGAAGGGGCATGTAGCGGCGCAATGTTGTCACAAGCAGAGGAATTTAGACAGTGTAGTTTGCTACAACTGTGGGAAGTCTAAACACTACCACAAGGACTATCCCAGTCAGCCAAAGCCAGCCAGAGATGTGCCACATCAGCCTACCTAGGGGAGGGTGTTCTCCATTGCTAGCCTAGATGTTGGTCCATCTGGAGATGTGGTAGAAGGTGAGAACTAGCATGGCTGTATTTGATAAGTCATGTCCAGTAATAATAGATCCTATGTGTAATTGACACTATTTCTTATTATGATTATGGTTATGGTGTGTTGATTATAGGATCTTTCCTTGTGGTTGACCGGATGGCCCGAGTCTTATTTGACTTTGGGAGTTCATTTTCTTTTGTCTCCGAGTCATTTGCGACTGAGATCGGGACTAGGCCAGCTAGGTCGGCATTCCACCTAGATGTAGTCACTCCATTGGGAGGACACAGTCTAGCGTGGAGATATTTGAGACCAGTTGATATTCAGCTAGGGGATAGGAATTTTTAGGCCAGCTTGATCCTGAATGGCATGCAAGATTATGATGTTATCCTAGGAATGGATTGGTTGGCACAGCAGTCAGCTGTGATAGATTGTGCTAAGAGGAGAGTTCTGGCTGAGTGTCCAGACCAAGGTTGGTGTATGGTACAGGGCACCAAACTGGGTGAGCCCAGGAAAGTGATTTCTATTCTTAAGGCCTATCATCATCTGGCAAGAGGCAGTGTGGGCTATTTGGCCTGTGTGACAGTTTCTAATTCGCCTGTGGTCAGGATTCAGGACTTGCCAGTGGTGAGGGAATATCCCGATGTTTTTCCAGAGGAATTGCCTAGAATGCCGTCGCACAGGGAAGTGGAGTTTGTAATTGATTTGATGTCGGGATCAGGTCTTATTTCCAAGGCTCCGTATAGGATGGCACCTGTTGAGTTAAGGGAGCTCCGGAATCAGCTGCAAGAACTGATGGATAAGGGATTCATTCTTCCTAGTATTTCACCTTGGGGAGCACTGGTTCTATTTGTGAAGAATAAGGATGGTTCACTTCGACTCTATATAGATTATCAGATGTTGAACCAAATCACTATTAAGAACAAATATCCACTGCCCAGGATCGACGATTTGTTCGACCAGCTGCAGGGGACATCAGTGTTTTCCAAGATAGATTTGAGATCTGGATACCATCAGTTGATGATTAGTGAGCCAGATGTGCAGAAGACAGCCTTTCGCACCCGTTATGAGCATTATGAGTTTTTGGTTATGCCATTCGGGTTGACGAATGCTCCGACTGCCTTTATGGACCTGATAAATAGGGTGTTCAGGCCCTAATTGGACCAGTCTGTGGTCATCTTTGTGGATGATGTTTTGGTGTATTCTCTAGATGCTCAGACCCACCAGAGGCACTTGAGGATCGTACTAGAGACGCTGAGGCAACATCAGCTTTATGCCAAGTTCTCCAAGTGCGAGTTTTGGTTGGAAAAGGTGTCTTTCCTTGGTCATATTATTTTAGGGGATGGCATCAGGGTAGATCCAGCCAAGGTGGAAGCTGTGAGAAGTTGGGCCAGACCAAAGACAGTAACTGAGATTACAAGTTTTCTCGACCTGGTAGGATATTATAGGAGATTCATCTAAGATTTCTCCAAGATTGCTGCACCATTGACCAGACTGACCAAAAAGGAAGTGCACTTTGCCTGGGATTAGTAGTGCGAGGAGAGCTTCAATGAGTTGAAGGCTCGTCTGGTGTCAGCCCCAGTTTTGACTTTGCCCTCTAGGAGTGGTGGTTTTATAGTCTACAATGATGCCTGTGGAATTGGTTTGGGGTGTGTGCTGATGCAGCGTGGCAGGGTGGTGGCGTATGCCTCGCGCCAATTGAAAGATCATGAGAAGAATTATCCCACCCATGATTTAGAGATGGCAGCTGTGGTGTTCGCCTTGAAGATTTGGAGGCATTATTTATATGGCGAACAGTTTGAGGTGTACACAGATAACAAGAGTCTGAAGTACATCTTTACTCAGAAGGATTTGATCCTGAGACAGAGGCGCTGGGTGGAGTATATTACGGATTATGATTTTAGTTTGTCCTACCACCCAGGGAAGGCTAATGCAGTTGCAAATGCTCTAAGCAGACGCACTCTTGTCATGGCTAGTCTGATGATCCATGAATGGAAATTATTAGAGGCACTAGTGGAGTGCAGGCCTCGGAGACAGTCTCAGGGACCTGCCAGAGTAGTGCTGGCTAATTTGTCTGTTCGCCTGAGGATGATCGAGGCGATTGTCATAGCTCAACAATATGATTCTTTTGTGTCGGATATCTGGAGGAAGCTGGTAATGCCCCTCATTTTTCAGTTGGGGTAGACGATGGGTTGAGGTACGACTTGAGATTGTATGTGCCTCAAATAGAGGAAACCAAGAACAGTTTGTTGGATGAAGTCCATTGCTCCAGGTACTCTATTCATCCAGGAAGCACCAAGAGGTATAAAAACCTGAAGAGGAACATCTGGTGGCCTGGGATGAAGAGAGAGATTGCTAAGTATGTGGCGAAGTGTGCAACCTACCATATGGTGAAAATAGAGCATCAGAGGCCCAGAGGGACCTTGCAGCCTCTAGACGTTCCAGTGTGGAAATGGGAAAATGTGTCGATGGACTTTGTAACAGGTTTGCCACTAACCCAAAGAAAGAATGATACAGTTTGGGTAATGTGACCGTGTCCGTACCGACCCGACCCGGAGGGAAAGGGGTGGAGAGGAGACCACAGCCATGCCAATGACGGCGAAGGCGCAAGGATAAAAGAAAAGAAAATGGAGTCGCCACCTAGTCTTTTAAGGGAAAGACGAGGAAAACCACAAAAGGATGAATGCATG
>JAMKQA010024481.1:0-14916 GCA_024699735.1 Posidonia australis
TGAATGCGGGCCAGAGAAAGGGTAAGGATTCTGGTTACGCATGGGGAAGGGGTTAGGCACCCCCATGCGCCCGAGAAAACTCGATCTTTCTAGGTTTCTTACTGTCAATGGTCTAATGAATGTATGCTTACTTATTCTATATGCCTATGCATGAAGATGACTAAAAACATGCCAAATCAAAGTAAAGAAATGAAACAAAGGGAAAAAGTTAATCCGAGGGTCAAATGTAGGCATTGAGAATGTCGCTTTACTGTACGCCCTTGGGCGATGAGGAAAATCGTGAAAATCGAGAAAGCGTCTCGCAAATCAGCAGAAATTTGGATAAAATCTGAGAAAATCAAAACGGGGAAAATAATCCTCATTTCGAGACCATGTCGGCTTTGTGAAGCCTTTTACTATATGCCCTTAGGCGATGGAAAACCAAAACAAATCTAAAGGCGAAAATCAGGGAAAAATCCAAGAAACGACGAAAAAACAAAGCTAGAAACGAGCTAGGAAAAGCGTGCACAAAGCCAAGCAGAAAAGACAAGAAAACTTGTGCGGAATGATGTGAAAAGATATGCAAAATGCAAGTGTGAATGCAAATATGAAAACTCCTGGGGGTTTTGTGCAAAAAGCCAAATTCCAAGGAAAACTGAAGTTCTGAAGCCCAAGTCATCAAAAATACATAGGAAAACACATTCTATGCAATTATGAGGAAATCTGGGGCCAAATGTGCAAATATATGCAATCCTAGTCAAAATGAAGTTTCCTAGGGGTTAAAATGTAATTTTACCACCTAAACATGCATTTAAAACAATTCAGTGGAATTTCAGGGTAAAAATGCAAGAAAAATGATTAAGAAAAGTTCCAGAAAGTTTCAGAGGCAAAACAATCATTTTACCCCTAAAAACAGGCATTCAGAGTAAAATCATTGAAGTACAGGGGCTAAACTGCATATTACCTAGCAAAATAAAGCATCTAGAAGAATTTCAGTAAAGACAGAGGGTTAAAGTGCAATTTACCCTGAGAAAACATGCTTCAGAAAAGTTTTCAAAAACTTATGGGGCTGAAGTGCAATTTGACCAGCAAAAACAACATCCAGGATTATTTCAGAAGAATGTAGGGGCTCAAATGCAAATTAACCAGAAAAATGAACTTTCAGAAAGATTCCAAGGAAACCTAGGGTGTTTTATGCAATTTTCCTAAATAAAATGCATTAAAAGAAAACTTGAGGGCTTTTATTAAAGTTTAATGCCTGGAAAACATTATTTTAAATGTTCAGGGGGACAAATGCAATATTTTCAGTTAAAACTTTATTCGAAAGATTTTAGAAAAATGACTGGAGGACCTAATTGTAATAAAAGGACCTAAAAGAAATGAAAAAGGACCTAGTTGAAAGAAAAACTTAAATGTTTGTAGTTTATTCAGAATATTGTTTTTCAAATGTTTTATTTTTGTTTTAAAAGACTACAACGGCGCCGACGACAGAGCTCCGCTGCCGGTGAGCATCAGAAGGACCAAACCAGAACCTCCCGTGGTCTGATCTTACATCAGATTACACATGA
Source organism: Posidonia australis (assembly GCA_024699735.1). Classification (NCBI taxonomy): domain Eukaryota; kingdom Viridiplantae; phylum Streptophyta; class Magnoliopsida; order Alismatales; family Posidoniaceae; genus Posidonia; species Posidonia australis. The sequence goes on from JAMKQA010024481.1 coordinate 1,548, forward strand.
GGTAAGTAGGAAGAGAGGGAAGAAGATCCAACGGAGTGGATCAAGATTCAGGTGGTGGGAATGGTCCCCCCACCCCCTCCGCCGTTGTGGAACTTCGGCGACGGCGTCGAAGGAGAAGTAGGGAGCGGAGACGTGCTCCGACAGGCGTCGACGGCATCCTCTCCAGCGGGCTTGGCCGTTGTGATGATCGGTGGCTCGTGGCGTGGATCTGGAGGCTCCAGAGGGCTTGTGGAGCGTCGAGGCGTGTTGCTGGACCCGTCAGAGGATCTTGGAGCAGCGAGGGGCGCGTTCAGAGGTGGCTCGCGGTCTTCTTCTCCGACGACGGCGGGGTGCAGCATCTCCAGCGACCTTCTGGCTGGGACCTCAAGAGGTAGCAGAGCGGCGTGCAGAGGAGTGGTGGAGCAGGAGGGAGGTCCAGGGAGGAGGATGGAATACCTTGGGGGCCAGGGCCGTGCCTTGGACCAGCCCCCCCACCTATGTCGCTGGAAAACAACTCCAGCGAGGCCTGGGGGGGGTGATCCCAACTGCTGGAGGCTACTGGACTTGTGAGAAACGACTCGGGAAGACTCAGGGGATCCTAGGAAACTAAAATTGAAGGCAAGAGAGGCTGGAGGAAGGTGTACCTGGTCTGGCAGTGGGATTTCTCCCTTGTCTCGCCTCTCCTCCTCCACTACAAACTCCTCTCTCTCCCAGGAGCTCTCTCTCGCATCCTCTTTCTCTCTCAGACCACCGAGTCCTATTTATAGCCTAGGAAGTCCATAACAACCATAACAAACCCATAACCTCCCACTCCAACAAACTAAAACCACCTAATAACCTCTTAACCACCTAACTAACCACTAACAAAAATCCACTAATCACTAACCAACTCTAACAAACCTATAACAAACCTATGTTGAGAAAGTGGGCCTACATGGGCTTTCATGGGCCTAATGGGCTTCATGGGCCTTCATGGGATTACATGGGCTTTGGTGGGCTTAAGCGGGCCTTGGTGAATTAAATGGGCCTTGGTAGACTAAATGGGATTTCATGGGCTCAAGGGACCTAATAGGTTTATGTGGGCTTTGTGGGCCTAAAGTAGGCTCTCAAAGGTCCAAATGAATTAAATGGGCTCACATGGGCTTAGAATGGGTTGTGATGGACCTAAATATGTCTTGTGGGCCCAAGTGGGCTTTGAATGGATTCAATTAGGGTTAGAGCTCATTGGTGATTGAAAGCCTAGCCACCACACTTTCAACCTTAAAAATTGGGGTGTTTACAGATACCCCTCCCTGAGCAAGGTCGGAGGCGAATGGAACAAAGACAGATGCTCAAGGTTGACAAAGACACCCCATCCCCTCTCACAAGGAAGAGACATCAGGAGGAGGAGACCGCTATTCAGAGCTGACAAAGACACCCTGCCCGAAGCCACAAGAAAGAGTCAGTTACTGGCAACCAGCCACCAGTCGGTGAATGCACCAAAGGTCCCGTCGCGAAAGCCGAAGCCAAACAGAGAAACAAAAACAAAAGACCAAAAAACTGACAAGTTGACGACCAATCAGCTCCTAAAAGACATGACTGATTATCACACTTGTCGAGAAAAGCGTCGGATAAGACTCACGGTGCTTGCCGACCGAGAAGTGACTGGTCACGGAAGTCATCCGGGTAGTTCGGGCTACCAGCCCACAGGAGGGAAGGAACAAAGAGAGTGGGGAAGCCACCAGGCATCACAGGGATTGCCCGGGTAGTTCGGGATACCAGCCCAAAGGAAGGAGGAATACAACTTGCTTTGATTCCATCCATTCGGAGTGGAACTCAAAGCAAAAAGGGGGAACATTAATACCAAACTCTTTGAGTAAGGATCGAATGGGGGCATGGTAGGTTTCGGACCTACCAACCAAGAAGGGAAAAAGGTAAAATCGGACTTACCGACCAAAGGGAGAATGGTAAGATTCGGACTTACCGGCCAAAGAGGAGAATGGTAAGATTCGGACTTACCGGCCAAGAGAGAGAATGGTAAGATTTGGACTTACCAGCCAAAAGGGGAATGGTAAGATTCGGACTTACCAGCCAAAAGGGAGAATGGTAAGATTCAGACTTATCGGCCAAAAGGGAGAATGGTAAGATTCAGACTTACCGACCAAAGGAAGAATGGTAAGATTCGGACTTACGGGCCAAAAGGAGAATGGTAAGATTCAGACTTACCGGCCAAGAGGGAGAATGGTAAGATTCAGACTTATCGGCCAAAGAGGAGAATGGTAAGATTCGGACTTACCGACGAAAGGGAGAATGGTAAGATTCGGACTTACCGGCCAAAGGAAGAATGGTAAGATTCGGACTTACCGGCCAAAAGGGAGAATGGTAAGATTCAGACTTACCGACCAAAGGAAGAATGGTAAGATTCGGACTTACCGACCAAAGGAGAATGGTAAGATTTGGACTTACCGGCTAAAGGAGAGAATGGTAAGATTCGGACTTACCGGCCAAGAGGGAGAATGGTAAGATTCGGACTTACCGGTCAAGAGGGAGAATGGTAAGATTCGAACTTACCGACCAAGAGGGAGAATGGTATGATTCGGACTTATCGGCCAAAGGAGAGAATGGTAAGATTCAGACTTACCGACCAAAGGAAGAATGGTAAGATTCAGACTTACCGGCCAAAAGGGAGAATGATAAGATTCGGACTTACCGACCAAAGGAAGAATGATAAGATTCGGACTTACTGACCAAGAGAGAGAATGGTAAGATTCAGACTTACCGGCCAAAGGGAGAATGGTAAGATTCGGACTTACCGACTAAAGGAAGAATGGTAAGATTCGGACTTATCGGCCAAAAGGGAGAATGGTAAGATTTGGACTTACTGGTCAAAAGGGAGAATGGTTTCAACCATCTTGGAGTGAAGCCAGGCAGAATGTCTTTGGACTCCGTCTTTTCGGACGTGAATCAGGGAGACAGGGGTGTAGGGGTCCTAGCCCACTGTTTAGCCAAAAGGATTTGCCAAGGGGATCTTATTTAATTATCAGTGCACCCTGGATCGTCGTCGTTATGGGGATGTCAGTTGAAATAGTGTATTGCCTTGACACAGTTGTCATTTTGTAGGAGCCACTATGTGATGAATGTCACTTCTCTATAAGAAAATGCACTGACCATCATTTGGAAGATAATTTGCACCAAGCATTCTCAAAACAATCCTTCTTTCACAGAGCAGCTGACATGCCCCTGGTCGAAGGTTCTGGCTCAATTACATAGTAAGTGGATGTTCTGTTAGGTGCCTGAAACACGACTTTCTATCAAAGAGCAGCTGACATGCCTCTGGTCGAAGGTTCTAGCTCAGTTACATTGTAGCTTGTGCTTTATCTGTGACTTTTGACCAAAGTGCAGCTGACATGCCCCTGGTATTGGACTGGCTAGACATCACTTGAGGGTATGGGGTCATGGAAGCTAGGCTGTAACTACAGATGTTCCGTGAGCCACTAGAGTACTTGAGACTATCACTAGTCGAAGCAAGTGATCCATTCATCAAGTGACTGGAAGTATGTGCACCCAACTGCTTTCTCATACTGTACTTGGAAGACAGAAGGAATCGTGGCTACACGATGAAGGCCTATGACCAAGATTGTAACTTGCCTCTGGCTAGTATGTTTAGGATGTATTCAGCTCAACCGTGGTGTTCTTATAGCTCTGTATTTGGCTGCACTACAGTAGGATATTCTCCTGATTGTATTTGCCAAATTTTGGATTGTCGCGTAGAGTCCACAACCATGCTGTTGTCTCCACTAATCATTTGTCATGTAGGTCCTGATCAGAGAACAACTCTCTTGCCCTTGACGAACCAAGTAACGGATTGTGTGAGCCCAGCTAGAAAGTAGCTGACATGCCCCTAGCATAAAAGGTGTATGATGCTCAGAAGTCAGATCAGAGATACCAAGGCAGAATGGATGCCTCTGGCATTGAGCCAAGCTACCATGGGAAGTATTGGGCACCACTTGAGGATTTGACTGTGACTGTAGGCGAACTTTGAATCATTGAAGTGGCCGCAGCTTACTTTTGTTGAGGTCAGAGACACATTTGTTCACTAACTGGAGGCATATATAGTCATCCACTGTCCTGAGCTAATACTCCAATGGCAGGATGCGATACACCGTGGTCCATCTCAGGCTGGCTATTCGTTACTTTGTTTCTCACTGTGCCACTGTCTTTTGGCTGCAAACCTGTACTTGGCTTTGGTACCCTCCAGTGTTCCCCAAATAATGTTTACCACACCTGAACTATTGCGGAGGAATTGCTGCGACACTGCTGATTCTGCAGGTCTATGTAGTTCGTATGCTAACTGGTGTCCTCACTGTATATGCACTTTGGCTTCTGAGGAGCTGAAATATCTTGGCTAAAAGCACTCGGTAAAAATCCTGTTGAACAAATCTATATGCAAACAAAAAGATTCACCCAAGCAAGGCTATGATGATGATTATTATTGTTGTGGACTCTATTATTGTGATCAAATTTGTTATTTAAGAGCGAATTTTTTGTTTGACCAAGAAATTCCTGCCTGGTGATTTTAGTTGCTTGTTATTTGCATTTACTGTCCTGCTTGTTCACTTAGTTCGTTATATGGATCGTTTGCTTGTTTAGTTCAGTTGTTTGTTTGCCTTCAGTTAGGCTGGAAAGTTGTATGCCTGTTAGAGAAAGATGACACCTTCGACTTAGTTGCCACTACAGAGACTTGCAAATCATATGGTGGCTCTCGCTAGGTAGTGGTGGCACTCAAGCTCACTGTAAGGTATTGTGATGGACTTGGCTTCATGCCAAACTCTTTAAGGTCCTACACCTGCTTTTTTTCTTTTCAATATCATTGTCTCTTCTTTTACTCCCTCATAGACGTGCGGTTTCACTCTAACCTTGTTTTGGAGGTAATAAGTGCCCGATTTATTCAGGAGGCCTTTATTACAAGAGGGTGGGTCAGTCCCTCAAAGGTATGATTTTACTGGGTATATACTCCAACTCCTCTCCAAGGTATGGTAAGGGTAGAGCTACAATGCACGCCTCTCACTCATGGGTTGACTTCTATCTTCGCCTTCTATCTTCTCTATTCTTTTATGCCCTTGCGAATATATGTTTTCTTTCTTTCTTTTGGCTCACACTCTTAGTCACCCCTAACATTTTATCTTCCTCTTGGAGATGCAGGATCCTTACGGAGCTTGGACACTTTGTCTGGCTTTGATGTTCGGTGGCTCCCTTGCTAACTTGGTCGTCTAAGTAGTGACAACTGAGGAGGGAGTAATCCATTCTGACATTGGCAAGGTTTTCCAATTTTCATCATTGGGCAGAATGTTAATGACAAGCAAACTACCCTTCTAATTGTTCTTGATGTTTTTCTTCTATTTTATGTTTTTCTTTTCCTCTTTTTTATCTTTTGTGCTTTTCTATTTCTTTTGTGTTTTGATATATGATGATGCAAAAAGAGAAAGCAAAAGAGAACAAAGAGAAAGGATACAACTCCAGCCCTTGTTGCTGTTTGTCGATGCCATTTGGGTTCAATGAAACTCCTAGCAATGCCACTGGAAATCAGAATCAAGGTAGGTGCATCAGAAGCTATCACAACCACTATTGGAATTGAGACTGTCACTGTGAATGTTGAATCTGCTAGTGACATTAAAACTGCATCTCTGTCGAAGTTGATATCTACTGTGACGGCTGTTCCCCACTTGATCCAGGGTATTTGCACGTGCTGGGTTATATCGGTGCATGGCAAACTAGAAAACTTTAGGTTGGGCCCCCCCGCAGAGAAACAAGAACAAGAGTGGCATACATGAGTGTTGCCAGAACAAATCTAAGAAAAGAAAGGAGGACAAACTAGACAAATGGGGAAGAAGAACCAGAGCGGCATACACATGTGCTGCCAGACAAAAGCAAGGAGAGTACAAGCTAGGGAAAAGAAAAAGAGGCCCGATGGATTCCCTAGGAAAAGCTGGGAGAAAGGGGAAAACCCCTGAGGTTCCAGTATCCTTGGAGCTTGCCAGCCCTGACACGGTAAGGTTGGCTATTCTAGGGTGTGCACGTGTGTGTGCACGTGTGCGTGTGGGCTGCCTCCTATGTGTTGACGACAATGCCTCCATTGTCAATCAAATCCTGGACAGCATTCCGAAGAGTGAAACACTTGTTTGTTGAATGTCCACGAGTGCGATGGAATTGGCAGAACAAGTTAACCTTATACCACCTAGGAAGCAGGTCCGGTGGTGGGCGAATCTCCGATAGCCGCAGGAATGGCGCAACTTTAGGAAAGATTTCGCTCAACGAACTCCCGAGTGGGGTGAAGTCTCTTTCCTTATGGCGACGCCGCTTCTGCCGTTGTTGCTGCCCTTGCTGAACTGACACAACACAACATGTAGGTTCAACGGTGGTGTGTGAATATGTAATGTGTACTGAGTTAGATGCTGGTGAGGATAAGGATATGGATGCAGGTGCTGTGCCTCGTGTGTAAACAACAATTGTCCCACTGTCGATTAAAGTCTGTATGACATCCCGCAGAGTGAAGCATTTATCAGTCGAATGCCCCAGGGTTCGATGATAATCGCAGTATACGTTCGCGTCGTACCACCGAGGGAGTGGAGTTGGTGGGGGGCACGGATCCGGGAGCCTCAGAAGTGATACAACCTTTGGAAAAACAACGCTCAACGGCTCACCCAGTAGAGTGTAGTCACTTTCAACGCGACGGCCTCGTTTCCTCTTATGTTGCTGTCCTTGTTGAGCCGATGCGACGAGACGCACTGGCTCGACAGTGGGAGGTGTGCGCCTAGTGTGCGGTGATGACCTACATGTTGGAACCTGACCTTGATGCTGAGGTAAATTCTGAATATGCTGTGTTGTGTGTGGTGTTGAGCGCGAGAGCAACAATTGCGGCACTGGGACAGCGCCGGGTGACGGACTCGAGAAATGTTGTACTCTCGCGCAACTAATGGGTTGACTCCTAGGTGACTGTGATGCATGTTGTGACCAATGCAATTGTGGTGTAGGAGGCAGAGATAACGCCCCCATTGTCGGAGCAGTGTGATGCTCAGGCAATGGTATGGGCGATAAAGTAGTGGGGTGAGCCTACAATACTATAGTGGTCTACACTGGAACCTCAGAAGTCGAAAGAAGAGTCTTAACAGGATCAAGAGAAATGGCCATGCGCTCGAACCCTCGGGCCAAAGCTCTCAGGTACTGAGCCTGCATGGCCGAAGACCCACCAAAAGATAGGTCAGAAGGCACGAGCGGAACAGGAATGGTCCCTAGAATAGATGAATCCGCAACCCCTATGAGTGCAACTGGCAGAACTTCTGGGACCCGCGTGGTAGTCACCGTAGTTGAATCAGTGACAGGTCCTAGACCGACATGTGTTCGCCGCTTTCCTGGAAAAGAAGATAAGGATCCTCCATGATTCCCAAATCGGGACGCATAGAGGGAAGAAGAAGCAGTTAAAGTGAGAGGAGGAGGACCTGAATGTGGGATCCCCTTCAGAACAATAACCGGAGGCTTACGGGTCCGCAGGGCCATGGCTATCCGCAAGTGAAATAAAAGGAGTTACGCTAAAGGACAAACGCACGAGCTCTAAGATGAACTACTGCCAAAAGTGACCAATAGCTCGGAAAAGACAAGAAAACACAACCACGGGAGGCGGCCCGCAACGGAGACACCCGAGCTCCTAGCTGAGGACCTCGCAAGAAACCTGAGAAAACAGGTAAGAGAAACAGGTATCAGAACTTGGACAACGACTCAAAGACAAATGCGAGTTATTAAAGTGACATGCCATGACACACAATGCAGATGAATGTCCTAAAGTGCACTCTCTCACCATGCATGTCCCATGTAGGGTCAACCACACGGGACGCACTCATAGGTTTTAGGTTTTTGACTCTGGTCTGAAAGTAAGGTCCCTGTTCTAAATCCTGGACAAAGCGCAGGCAGTGAATGGGTGGTGCGTTGGTGGCCTCGTCTCCTGCAGTAGCAAGGAGTTGTACCCTCTACTAGCACCGACACGACCCCGGACAATGGAGGACAAACTAACAACACTCTCTACGCCAAAGCTATAGAACGAGTTGCCAGAATTGTCCTTCGCAAACTGTGGGTAGACCAAGAGGAGAAGATGCATGCCCTATATGATCAAACATGTGATATGCTTTGGTGTTTTTTACTTGCGTTTTATTAAACCAGAGGGGATTGTGAGCATTCGTCTCTAGTTATGCCTTATTAATTGTTCAACTGAGTTTGTGTGTTTTAACCATAGAGAATTATGAGCATTTGTCTCTAGTTATGCCTTATTTATTGTTCGTCTAAATTTGTGTGTTTTATTTTAACCAGATAGGGAGGCAAACATGTCTCTACTCTCCTAATCATGGCAAATCCGAAAAGAAGGGGAAAAAATACACAATTATGGCATCCAAAAGTCAGACAAAAGGCGTAAACATGGCATGTGCTGGTGTAGTGCTCAAGTAGGTGAATAAAAGCAAGTATCTCGAGGCTAGGATTGTAGTCCACGAGTTGAGGTATCTTGTGTCATGACGGGGAGGTATGATACTCTTACTGTCGCTGTGAGCACTGAGGGTCAGGTGTTGTCAGGTGTGAAGGTATGATACTCCCTCCTTAGCACTATGTGGAGGATGCCGTGAGGAGGCGTATCCTGTGGTGGCCAGTGCAGGTGAGACACCTGCCCTGTAGCTGGTAGTGTCCTGAGAGACAGGACTGCTTTCGCAGAGGAGTTGGCTTTGTGAGGGTTCTCCAGGTGGGAGAATCACGGGACGGTGATTGGCTTTGCACAAGGTGGCTTCACTATGGCAGTGCAATGCACCTTGGTGGTTGCTTGTGGCTAGAGTTAGTTACCTAGCGTCGGGCTTCCTAAGTCACTATGTGTGGTTTTAGTCATTGAGGGCCTTGTTTGTGGTTTTGGGCTAGTGGAGCCCTGTTTGTTGTTTTGGCCGGTGTGGGCCACGTTTGCTGTAGTTTTCAGCCTGTTAAACCTAGTTAGTCAGTCTTGGTGGTTTTGGAGAAAATGTTTTGCGAAATGAATTTAATGGAAAATTAATTATAGTTTTGTTTTTCGTCGTTTTCATGGGGTGCATGCTGGGTGACTTTTGTCACTCACACTTTCTTCATGGTCTTGGGTTGCAGTGTAGGCATGCAGATAGGTTTTAGCATAATGCACATAGTCTAGAGTCTTGTAACCACACACATAGGTTCCTAGTAGTTGATCTTTCTGTTTAGCTTTTAATTTCCTGTAATTTAAATTGTTTTAAATGATTATGGAAATTATTGGTGTTACATAGTGATATTGTGATAGCAGACCTAGGGGATATGAAACCTTCGTGCAGCTGACATGATATGCTGTACAGGTTGTGTACTGAGACTTATGGATGCTGAGAGGGCGTATCCTATGATTTTTCCTAAGAGAGGACAATTTGCTTAAGGATGGTGAGTAGCTTTCTTGTGTGGTTAGCCTTGCAAGGGTCCTATCGAGGAGGTAGGTCGCTAAAAGGGCTTGCCCCTCCACAAGGTGCTAGGGTCTTGGCAATGTAGACATCGTAGTCGCTCTTTGCTAGATTGCTTGTGGCTAGTTTTGGTTACTTAGCGCTGGGCAATAGAACATAGAGTTAAGGGTCCTGCTAAGGAGGTAGGGAAGCTAGAGCAGGTAGGTTGCGGCTGTCTATGGCAATGTAGTGCAGTTTAGCAGTTGCTTGTGGCTAGTGCTGGTTTGTGATTGTAGTTGCGCCTATGTAGTGTTACAGTTTGGCTAGTGTGGCATTGTGGTTGAGCCTGTGTGGCATTGTGGTTTTGTTGAACCCTAATTCAGGAAAGTAGGCTCTAGTCTAGATTAGACCATGTTTTCTAAGCAATGGTTTTTGTGATGATTTTGTGGTTGTTCTGGGCATTTTGGATGCAATAGAGAGCATTCAGGCACCATTGGCTATCTGATCCGTATAAGGAGTGTGTGGGATTAGACTGTGTGATTTTTGGTGGTTCTGTGTGTGTGGTTTTGGACTTGACTTGGTGAGAGTAGTCATCTCAAGCGTGCATAATGATTTTGAGAAGTATGCATATGATTTTGAAAGAAAAAAGAGAAAAGGAGTTTTAAAAGGCATGTTTAAAAGGTTTTGTTACTTACCAAACAATGGTGAACTGCCTTGGTATGGTGTTGTGGCATCCAGGAGAGATGCCCGTGTTTGGTTGCTTTCGACGTGGTTATGCTTGCCATCTCAACGTTGTTTGCCGAGATGTTTTGGTGATCGTTTAGGTGGGGTGTGTGCTGGGTGACCATTTTAAGTGATCACTCATGTGTACTTTAGTTTTGATGTTTTCACAGGTGCAAGGTTAAAAGCTGTTTTCTTGGTAATACAAATAAGATGGAGTCACACTACCACACATCAGGGATTCGGGGTAAGTATGTAGTTTTAGATTTATTCCCTATTAATTATGCTTCATAGTATTGTAAATATCCCATTTTCACATTTCTGAAAATTACTTAAGGATAGGAATCTTGAAGCGTCCTGAATCACATGACTAAGGTCTAATAGCACATTTTCCAGATTTTCCATGACTGATTTAAAAATATTACTTGATTTTATTTGATTAAAGGTTGTTAACTGTGGCAGAGCTGACACGCTCAAACTGGTGACATGTTTAAGCTCCTCAACATTTTTCTGACTATGAGGTCACTAGCTATAGCAGAGCTAACACTATCACTCTACTCAAATTAGTGGTAGGGTTCAGCACCATTAACATTATTTCCTACGAGTTTATTAGTTGTGGCAGAGTCAATACTCTAGTTGCACTCAAAGTAGTAGCAAATTTGAGTATTTAATATTAAAATAAATGTTTTTATCATTTAATGGAATTTCTGAAGTTGTTTCGGACTTTTAACATATCTATTTAGATTAATATAAAAGATAGGGGGTAAACTGCAATGACTAGGTTGTTGCCTTACAAACAGGCAATTAACCTTGTTGCCACTACGGATGGCTACGAGTCCTGTTGCCACTTTAATAGGCGATGAGTATCCTGGCACACTCTATCTACATATTTCGTTATCATGGGCTTCAACATAATTTATGGGATATTTTTAAAATATTATCATACTTTTCCCATGATTATTATAATTTCTACAATTTTCCTAGTACCTAATATCTATGAAATATCATATAAACCTTTATAAATATCAACTAATTCAGGAAAATTCTAGAAATACAGGTAATGTCTAATTAAAAATTATTTATCTTTATTTTTATGAAAAATGAGATTTTGTGTTCGTTATTATATTTTTAAATGTTTTAACCACATTTAATTCAAATAATATTTGAAAATAAAGATAAAATATGATGGATCCCATATTACAAATCATGGCTAGGTCATAGATCCTTAAAAATTAATTGACATTATTTAATCAATCTTATAAGATATTATCTAAATTAAATCTACTTGATTAGTAAATAATTGATTAAATTTTAAAATATCTTCTAATTAAATCTCAATTACGAAAATCATGAAAAAGGTAGACCTAGTCGTGATTTGTTGCTAGATATATGTCAAGATATTTTGGAATCTTAATTTTTAAAATTTTACCTCTTTGGTTTCTCAACGCCTATACAACTAGCGACTAGCTAACGTAGAATTTATTATTACCTTTTAAATCATTCTTTTCTACATCATGCAAAAAAGGAATATGCAATCTCGTCGCCATGTCATACGGCGACGTGTTGGTTCTTGTCACCTGTACCATAGGCGACGCGTTAAAAATGTCTTTTTTTTGCAATTTCCGAGATCTAACGTTCGAACTCTTTATAAATAAATCCTTAGGTCAAGAGCTTAAAGGGAGAGGAAATTTAGAAACCCTAGGAGGCAATTCAAAAAATCTAAGGAGACCCTTAGAAAACCTAGAGAAAAAGAGAGATCTTAAGAGAGACCCTCAAGGAAATCCTTAACTCTCCATTCTGTCAATTTTCCATGAGACAACCTAGATCCATAGAGATCACATCAACCTAAATTTAAAACACACCTCTGAAGCTCTATTCATACCTCCGCTTCCTCAACTCTACGCCACAAGCACGAGGGTGAAGGGAGTATTGATTCCAATCTACGTTTTTTTTTAAACATATTCATTGCATTCCTAGATAAGCCTATAACATATGTATGTAGAGAACCACCCCTGGTTAGAATTTAGCTTCATTTAGACATGTTATTCGTTGTTTTATTTTGATATTATTTACTACACCTAGACTAATCCAAATTTATTTTGTTTGTTTTAAAAGGGAAGGAATATGTTACATAGCATGAGGATGCTGCTTAACGACACCTTACCTTTGATCCAGTGAACCGAGGATCCTTAACCACAATCACCTCACCCACAAGTGCCTTGTCAGTCAGTCTCATCAAATCGATAAGTGGCAATCACAACGGAAATGTCGACGAGCATGGAAGCACTAATGCCTTATTCAAACACTCCAAAAACCACCTCCACAAGTATATACTTGGATTTAGTTTCAGAATTAATATAATTGTTAGATAAAAATAAAAATGTCGCTAGAATAGTTTGGTAGTGACTTAGGGGTCATTACATCATCCCTAGTGTGTGGTGGGAGACTTTAACATGGTGTTAGCTTCTTTTGAGAAAAAGGGTGGTAGGTTTCCCAAGTAGTTATGCATGGATGATTTCCAAGAGTGTTTGGATGGTTGCCTGTTGATTGATGTTGGCTTCACTTGTAACGACTCAGATTTGGAAGTGGTGTTTTGGTCAGATATTTTAATAGAGTTCTGGATCGTTAGACACTGAGTCCCCTACGTTTAGTGGGAAATGCAGCTCTCGTAGCGTTCCACACTTGGATTAGTGAGTTTCTGACCTTCTTGATGTCTTGTGGTTGCAACATTGTGCTGGCTCTTGTGGAAGTTTTGAGGGTTTGCTCTGAGCTATGGTAATTTTTTGTCATGCTCCAATGGCGGATCTTAGTTTGCATGAATCATGCAGACGTAGAAGGTCGTGTGGTTTAGTCTTGTGCTATGGCTTCTGTAGATACCCCAATTTTGAGCTCATTTGGCAGCAGGCTCCTCCGATTGATGCTCTGGTCTCTGAAACGTTTCCGGAAGCATGTTTTCACTGGGAAAATTACATTTAGGCTCCTGCATGTTTCAGAAACTCTCTGGATAGTTGTTTTTTGTTGGTTAAGTTGCATTTTAGCCCTCATACTTCTCTGAAACTTTCCCAGAAGCTTGTTTTCACTGGGAAAAATTGCATTTAGGCCCCTGTACTTTACAGAAAACTTCCAGAAGGCTTATTCTGCTGTGAAAATTGCATAAAACTCCCTGATTTTGTTTTAAGGCATCTCAGAAGCATGTTTTCATGGTTTAATTGCATTTTAATCCTCTGTTT
>JAMKQA010024482.1:0-15741 GCA_024699735.1 Posidonia australis
CGATGCGTCCCAAGTGATACCAGTGCAGCCAGAGGAGCTGCGGGAGGACTTGACTATGGTTTGTGATGCAGTTCAGATACTGGACAGGAAAGAGCAAGTCCTCAGGAATAAGGTGATTCCATTGGTGTTGGTTCAGTAGCAACACCATGGTACAGAGGAGGCTACTTGGGAATGCGAGATAAGATGCCTCACCATCTCGCAGATAAGTTGCCAACTGCATCTAGTGTTCTTCTAGGCATGTGATGTTCTCCAACATCTTCACCACCTTCACTAGTCAAACTTTACTCTCCTCAGCACCGACCTTGCCCTTAAACGACGGTGGACGAAGCTTCGTGAATTGGCTCAGCTACGGGTCACCTGACAGCTTACTGACACTACTCTTGCTGATGACATGGGAGGTCCTGTACGCCAAGCTCCGCAGTTCGACACGAACAACCTTCCATCCGTTTGTTTCTTCTCGAGGCTCGGATTTCTTGATAGGGGCCTTGCCTTTGCAACCATGAGGAAGAATCCTGTAAGAGGAGAGAAGTACAACACTTGCACCACAAATAAAATAATAAATAGAAAATCATGAAGAAAATCAGGTGTAGACTATATCATGTATGTAAAATCTATAGAGTTTCAAGACCAGACATCCTAGGATAGTGCAACCTAGTGAACTTAGTGTTCTGATATCAAATCTGTAACACTTCTAATTTCTATAATAATTTAAAACAAATTAAATTACAGAAAATTAACAGCTAAATAGTAATATCAATGATCAGGAACCTGTGTGTGCGGCTACGAGACTCTGGACTATGTGCAATATACAAAAACATATTTACTAGTCTACACCTGCAACTCAAAACTACGAAGAGCAGGTGTGAGTGACAAAAGTTATCCAGCACGCATCCCACAAAACGGCGGAAAATAAAACTATAATGAATCTTTCCTTAAAAATCATTTCGCAAATCTTTTTCTCCAAAACTATCAAAATCCTCAAGGTAAAACTTCACTAGGCCCAAAAATATGAAAAACATGGCCTACACCAGTCAAACCAACAAGCAATGGCTCTACTAACCTAAAACACAAGTAAAGCTCTCAACAACTAAAACCACACACAGCAAGTCTGGAAGTTTGGCGTTAGGCAACTAACTCTTGCCACAAGCAGCCACCGAAGTGCATTACACTACCATGGTGAAGCCGTCCTATACAGAAGCGATCACCGTCTCGCGATTCTTCCACCTGGAGAACTCTTACAAAGCCAACCTCTCTTTAGAAAGGTAGTCTTGTCTCTCATAACGTTACCAGTTATGGAGCACGTGTCTCACCCGTACTGACCACCACAGGATGCACTTTCTCATGGCGTCTTCCTCACGGTGCTTAGGAGGGAGTCTCATACCTCTATACTCGACAACATTCACGTCTCAGTGCTCATGACGACAATGGGAGTATCATACTTCCCCGTTATGCTACAAAACATCTCAACCAGCGGACTTCAATCTCTATTTCGCGAATGATAGTTAAGGAGTATCCTACCTTCAAGACCCGATGAACACTCGTTTTGGTCTCTTGGTCCCTGACTTCAACCAGGGAGATGTATCTGACCATTCGAGAATGTCATCACATTCCCCGGTCCCGATAATAAGGTCTCACGATGACTCATTCCGCACACAGAAAACTAGAAAAATCATTTTCCAAAATGGATCAACTCGTCTTTTTGAAAACTATTTTCAAATCATTTTATATATTTAGAAAATTCATCCAAAACCTTGACAAAAACGACACATTAGGTGTCCCACGATTCCATTATAATTGGGTAAAGCAAACCAATCTAAAAAAACCTTGGAAATTTATTTTTTTCATAAAAACAACTAGGGCCTGAATTGGTAGACCATTTTTGAAAAATGGAATATCGAAATTTCCTAGTTTAGTCGATCAAAAAAGATTGGTCATTCGAACAGGGTATAAGTCAACACTCAAGGTATGGAACGGCATATCAAAAATCAGATTGGTCGATCAAAAATCTTTGATTTGGTATTCCGATTTGGTTCGATCGACTGAATCTATACTAGGAGGACCAAAACTTATTGAAAAATGACATACTGAAATGGTCTGGTATGTCGTTTTCTGCGAAAGCAGAAAACAGCCTATAGCCACAAGCTTGCGAAATCGTTCAAAATAGGACCAAAGGACGGACCTTTAAAATAAACACCATAAAATTCAACTAAAACATATATTATAGATTCTCGAGTCTACTCCAAATCTACATAATCAAAACCAAAATCTAATTATCATGTGAGGAGAAATAAATTCGAGAAGCCATAGGAGTCGTAAATGACCGAAAACCACACAACACAATTAATGATCATAAATATTACTATAAATCACCATAAATTCACAATAAATTTTAAGAATGTAAATTTATCTAGATTTCATGCATTTCTATCATTTTCTACCATTTCTATGCTTTCTACAATATGGGAGTGAGGTGTGTATCTAACAACGCACTCCTGCGATCCAACTTCGATATCCGACCAACCGTGCACCATCGTCGAGCTTACAAGCCTTCTGAAGCCTCGTACGACCTCCAAGGAAACTCGTTGCACGCTGTCGCACCACCGCAAGCTGCCGTTGGCCTCTACTCCAAGACCGCACCACCCACAGATGAGAATAGGAGAAGGAGAGAACGGGTGAGGGAAAGAGAGGCAGAAAAAGAGAGACGGGGAAGAAGGAGAGTGAGTGGGTGGGGAGAAACGAGAGTGGGAGGGGAAGGAGTGAGATGGAGGAGGTTGCAGGGGTCGTGAGAAACAGGAGAGAAGGAGGAGATGCGAAGAGGAAGGAGAAGAAAGAGGGTGTGATGGGTTCATTGCATGGCTTGTGTTCATTAAATAGTCATGCCACTGGGAAGGTACGCACGCGGTCAATCAAACATCCATGTATGCCGCAACAATCAGCATAATCATACACCATAACCACCCGTTTCCACTCATCGATCCACCCACACATGGGCCCACACACAGACCTACACACGGACTTAAAAACACAATGCCACACGTACAATATCAACTACGTACAGTGCCAACCACGTGGGAAGAAGTACAGGAACACATAAGCAGAAGCTAGCCAACGAGGCTTAAGCCTAAAACTACAAAATCACATGAATAGGCCTCGAAACAGTAACACTAGCTCAGAAAACTAAATTTATTAAAAATGTAAATAATTACAAAATAAATTTATAGGTGTTACACTTCGTATGTGGCTTGAAAAATTTAGCCAAACAATAACATTAGTTGGCTTTACTAGGAGTTACATAGATCACTATGTATTCACTAGACAATGGGATTCAAGATGGCATATGTAGATGATATTCTTGGATCGAAAGTAATTTTGTGAGTGTAGAAGAGACAAAGTAGTTTTGTAACAAAGGATCTTGGTCAATTGTGATATTTTCTTGGCATTGATGTAATTGATGGCAAAATGGACTTTGTCACAAAGAAAGTATGTTATAGATTTGCAATAGGAAATAGGAATGTTAGTGCCAAACCTACTACTATTACTATTGGTTCAGATCCTAAATCCTTGTTATGGTCAAATAAGGCAAAAGATTTTGTTGATAAAAAGAGATATAGAGCTTTGGAAAACTAATTTATCTTGTAGTCACTAGGATAGATATTACCTTTATTGTTAGTGTGGTCAATCAATTTATAGAGAATCCCAAAATATGTCATCGGGAAGTTGTTCTTCATATTTTTTGTTATTTGAAGAATTCTCTTGATATATCGTAATCATGGTTATTTAGATGTTGTTACCTATTCTAATGCTGACTATGTTGGCTTTATATCTGATCGACATTCCACTACTGATTATGGTATTTTTGTTAGGGACAATCTTGTATCTTGTAGGAGTAAGAAACAAAATGTGATGTTACAATTTAGTGTTAATGTTGAATATAGGACTATGGTGTATACTACTGGGGAAGTGATGTGGTTAAAAATTCTTCTTGAGGATTTGGGTGTTTCCTGAAATGAACCCATTGCTATATTTTGTGGTAATCAAGCAACCATCAAAATAGCAAGTAACTCATTGTTTCATGAGCACACAAGCATGTGGAAGTTGATTATCATTTTTTCCAAAAGATTCGTACATCATTTGCAAAAAGTGAAGATTAGACTGTAGATATTTTTGCCAAGGCCTTAGGGCTTAAATGTTTTTCATTATTATGTAGCAAGTTGAGCATTACACATACACACACATCATTATTATGTAGCAAGTTGAGTATGACACGCACACACACACACGCACATGGACATGGACATGTGCACGTGCACGTAGGTGTATGGTCGCACGCATGCATGCACGCACCAGTTTGAGGGAGAGTGTTAGAGTTAATTGTTTTATAAGTTAGTAATTAGATAGGTAAATAGATCTTATGGATCTATATATTCTACCTAATATATATATATGTTTTGTAATTTTTGATTTTTTTAATGCAATTTAAATGACCTTTCTCTACAATATTAAAGATGAATTATCTAAATGGATAAAAAGATTAAAAATTAATATTCTTTGTTGTCTTAAGAGTTTGTTCTATCATATTATATGTACAATGTTCTTCTTTTGCCTCTTCTTCTCCGACAGTCCACTCCTCTCTGATTCTACCTCTTGCTATTCCCACCACTCCACCAAGGTTGAGGTCTTTGTCGAAGGCACCATCGTCGAGGTCTTGAGGGCGGATGAGGAGGATAGATGAGGGCAGACGAGGAAGAAGAGGAGAGATGGGGGTAGAGGAGATTTTCTGGAGGAGAGATAGGAGTGGACAAGAAGGAGGAGGAGATTTTCAGGAGGAGAGATAAGAGCCAAGGAGGAGGAGAGATGGGGGCGTGGTCTGACGGGGGAGCGTGGTGGTTGGGAGGAATGGAGGAAAGGGGTTGCTTCCAACGTTGAGCAATTGATGGGAAGGTGAGGGGAACCATAAACTACTCTAGAACAAATATGGCCCCCAAGATTGCACGCATAATTCTAATTTTACATGATTGTAGGCCCATGCTACGAGCTTTTAAAATCCCAGTTGGGACCAGCATTGCTCTTGGGCTCAGCCTGCTTTCATACTGATCTAGGTACATTGTTCTAAATGTCGATTTCGTGTTGGACTTCAATAAGTTGAAAAATAGACACGTGTCGGGAAAATATCGGTATGTCGGAATCGTGTCGGTGGAAACATGGTAAAAAAAATTTACATTTGTTCAGAAAACTTCCATTTCGATATTGTGTCGGAGTTATGTCGGTATATTGAAAATAAGACACGAGTCGGAGAAATTTCGGTGATACGCGTAGACATTTAGTACCATGTCTAGGCATAGGTGTAATTATATTTTGTCTCGTCACTTGCCTTCTCCATAATGCGTTATTTCCACAAGATTAAGAAAGGTACTTTTAATCTTTGTCTTGTTGATGTGACATATCTAGAACATCTGGGCGGCCAACTATGCTAAATAGTATAAAATTTTGGCATTAAAAAATAGCAAATTCAAAATAAGCAGAAAAAAAGGAGGATACTTGGGAATAATCAAAGATAAAAGTAATGGATTGACTGCCTAGACTTGTAGGTTTGCCTTGTCCGATTGTACTCATTTTACACATTCTCCTGCAACTAGCAAGTGAATCTCTAATACATTACATGTTCCTAGACTTAAAGAGGGTGGAGAGGTGAATGGACCAAGATAATAGCATATTACCATGCAGACATATTCTCTTGGACACTTTTTATGATAAGAGTTGCATCAATTTATATGAATCAACAATCTCTTTTATGTTTGTTCAGAATGTTCTTCATTGGCATATTGTGGATACACAATCATTTCCCTTAGAGATTCCCTCATATCCGAGATTGTGGAATGGTGCATATTCATCTTCAGAGCGATATACAATGACTGATGCTCTTGAAATTGTACAGTAAGTACATATTGTTTCACTTGTTTCCTGAGATATTTTTTTTCTGTTTGATGGTTATAGGATATTATTTTTGTTGTTTTCATGTGGGATCCTAAGACCTTCGGTCAGGAGCAAATTGAGATAGTTATACTCTGTCATGTAATAAAATGAATGTATTTTATATTTTCTTCAGATGATAAAGATACTATGCAATCATGTAAAATATCAAATGCATCCAAATAACGTTTCTTAGCTCAAGATTTTCAACATAATAACAAATTTTTGAGCAAAGTGGAGTCATTTGTATTTCCTACTTTGAATCATCACTACTATAAACTCTCAAATAGAAATATAAAATGAGGAGGAAGCATGGACAAAGAAGTCGAGAAGTGGAAGAGAAACTGTGAGAAGTGTCATTGAGGACTAATGGAGAATAAAGTGTCTGGATTCTTGAAATGTTTGGTATGACAGGAGAGGAAGAAGACCATAAATCATGTGACTTTAATTTTCAATTTCTTTTATCTTAAATTAAAGTAAGTTTTGAGAAACCTGGAAAAGATGGTTCCTGTAATGATGAAGAGAAGCAAATGATGCAATTGGTTGTCTCAAGATTTGAGGTATTGAAAATAGTCTATTTTAGTTGGATTAGAAATTTAGAATCTTATAGATTCGTATTTGACTCCTGATATTATCAAAGAGTCTGGATTGTAAGAGAATCTGCCATGATCTAGGTCCAGTCCTGTTGAGAAGGAGTCCCTCTAGAGTAGTGGATTGATTTCTCCTAGACTGCTTATAATCCCCGATTCAGATCACAAGTCTAATAACCATTCCCTTTCATACATATAAATGTGCATGTGCACATGTTTTTTTGTAGTTTAACCATGCATAGGGCGTGACAAAATTCTTGTCTGCAAGAAATTCTGGCACTAACAGCAGGTGAGATTATGTGCTGCTAAACCACACAATTCTCCTTATCACCAACCTTCTATCAGCCTCTGGATCCTGGGCACAGAGCAGGAGTTATGGGTGTAATTGTGATTTGTGAAATAAAGGGAAAGATGCGGAGAAGCCAGTATTCTTCATTTTGAAGTATTTCATTATGCTATCCAATCGTGTTATTTTTTATTTCAATTGTCTTTGTTCTCATATGGTGTGATTGAATTTACTTCTATAAATATTTGTTTGGTGCCTGGCAATTATTTTTGCAGCTTTCAGTTCATGAATGCCCATTGCAGGTATGCACAAAGGCAGGGGATCAATGTGCTGGCTGAAATTGATGTACCTGGTCATGCTCTTTCATGGTAACTGTCTTGCTACTTCACATAATTTCCTTAATGTCTTGACAAAGTTGTCTGGTTAGTTACAGTCTTAGTAGGAATAAGTTGGCCCCTGGGGTAGTATCATTCTTACATGGGCCCTAAGAAATAATGAAGGCTTTGTGCCGTCTGTCTTTCTTGGAAAGGGATTTGGGGTATGTCGCAAACAGTATGATCCAGTAACAGTCATACAACTTGATCTTAGAGCTCCTTATTTATAATAATCAATACCCACAAATTTTTCGTACATCTCAGGGTAAATAAAATCTCATTAATTATTTTAATTAACATTAAGTAATCAAGTTTGATCAAATCAAGATTAGTGGATATTGAACAAAGTTTTTTGGTGATAACACTTTGACAGAATTTGGGCTCACTGTGTTAGTTAATGGATTTCAGCCAAATATAGGTTGAACACAGAAATATATCTCAAGTAATACTGTTATTTTGATCTGTGGCTTGTTTTCTTTAAGGTTGACCTGTGGCTTGTTGTGTCACTAAGATTACCCCAATTTTTTCCATTCAAGTTGAGATTTCATCCCTTATTCAGACTCTTCCCTAGTCTAGCAGTGCTTATCTCTTGGATCTTTTCAAATGAGAATTATATTGTTGATATTTAAGAATTATATGAAACATTGAATCCTCCACTATCCAAATATTTACCATGTTCTCAACACCGACTTGTGGTAGATTGTCCTAGTTCGGCAGTCAGATACAAACTTTGTCAAGTTCTCTTGATGTTGATCAATAGAGAGTATGGACATTTCACTTTCTGATCAAAAAACATATCAAATTATTGCAATTTAAGTAAATTCAAAAGACCATCCGATAACAATGGGAAAAGCTTTATGACTTTACGTCCATGATAATGTTAAGGGAAACTTGATGCTATATTAACCTGTAATTTTATATCTCATTAAGACATTTTTCCTCCACCTTTTGTACTTTGTTTGGTGTTGAAATTGAGGACAAGTAGCTTAGAATGCAGAGCTGATTCTTCCATCAATCTGGAAGCACATCTTTGATTAACATCATTAAATTTGAACGATGATTATAAACCGTAGGGATTCCTTTGTCACTGTCTTTTGGGATGAGTTGTGCCCTCCATGCATTGGCTTCATCTTACTTTATTATTTGAATATTTAATGATGAGAGTCGTAATTTGCTTGTTCATTTCTTGCACAGCTGGTCTTTATCTTTGCTTCCCACAGGTTTTAAATGCGTGAAACTTTTTTTGTAGGGGAATAGGATATCCTCAACTTTGGCCAGCATCCAAGTGTCGGCAGCCACTTGACGTCAGTAACGAGTTTACATTCAAAGTAATTGATGGAATACTTTCAGGTGATGCTGAAATCTTAAAAAATGATTTTTCCACCTTAAGGCATTCTTTTGATAAACTGGTCGAATTCTGATAGTCATAGAAGTAATTGTCTCCATTCCTGAGGCTCTGGTTGAAGTTTCACCTTGTTTGGCTACTAGTGCAAATGTTTAATAATATTGGTTTGTTGCTTGATTGAGCAGTACACCATTCATAAGATTGCTCTGTCAACTTTCTTTGATGGGTAGGCAAGCCAATCCGTTTATCGAAGTTGGCAGGGAATAAATAGTCTAACCTTACAAATCATGATCATCTAATAAGGACTATTACTTTGTTAATAAATCACTTATTAATTGGGCATTTACTATTATTACTTATGCTTCATTATATTTAATTTTCATCCTATGGTATTTTCATCCGAAGAGCCTGTTTTTATTTGCCCCCTCAGTAAGGGATGAGAAGCACATTGTTCATTATATTTTAGAATACAATCACGTGTAATACATGTATAATGATATCATTTAGTTAATCAATATTTTTAAAACTAATTTGTTTGATTAATTTCATCTACAGGTCATCAATACCTTTTTGTTCTTCTATTTAGCATTATATATATTCTATGTTCATTACCTTTTAGAATACAATCACATACAGATCTTATAATGATATCATATGGTTAACCAGTTTCTTTTTATCTTATATGTTTTGACATTTTAATTTTTTACAAGCCATCAATTCTTTTATGTTTCTCTATTCTGTATTTCTTATATATTTTTCGTTTCTGATTCCAAACAATTGGCTGAACAACTAATTTCTTGAACCTTGGCTGTAATTGGTAGGATTTGTTTCGATTTCATTGATGAAGCCATTCATGCCAGTTAAACTTTCAAAAACTTGATTTACTTTGGCTGTTAGACATGCCTTTTTATTGATTTTAGTGGAACAGCTATGTATCAATTAGAGTTATTAAGGTAGAATAGTTAGTTGGATCTTCTCTCTATTTACTTATGATCCATTAATCTTAAGTTTTTTTTCTACCTCATCTGTAACTATGGGATAAATGTGATTGTCAATGATATCTTCTTTCTTTCAGTGAAACCCTAGTTTCTACAGTATCCACATATTATATATATTTTTGTAGATTTCAGCAAGGCTTTCAAGTTCAAATTCATTCACCTTGGGGGCGATGAAGTTGACACGGGTAAAATTTGACCTTTGTTTGGATTATAAGTTCTTTTCTGTAGCATCCTTCAAATCCGTTTCTCCCTGTTTTCTCCTGTGATGCTTGATCAGTTTTGATTCATAGTGAACTAACTATATAGTTGTCTCTTCAATTTCTTTTAGTCCATTTTCATTGTTAGTGATACATAATTCTGATTGTGAACTATTTTTGTTGTCTTGATTTCTTTTTCGATCAATATAAACATGAACTTTTCCACTAACCAAGCTCAGACACAATATATTTAGAGCTATGACTTGACAAAGTTATTCAAGAGGCTGCTAATGTGGCTTTGTACCTCCAAGAATTTGTGGCTTTGAGACTTGACTTGAAGCATAATTTGTCATAAGTGCCACTTGACTATTTAGGAAGGGAAAATTCAAGACAGGCTGACTGAGGGAGGGACCGACGAGGGGGCCAACCTCCCCATTCAAGCCAAGATACATGGCTGGTGGGGTCCCCCAACCATGTAAAACACTTGAATGGGGAGGTTGGCCCTCCCCAAGTCGGCTTGCATTGAATTCCCCATTTTGTAAGTGTTGTAACCTGATTTGAAGCAATCATCAAACGTTCCTCTAGCTAAAACGAAGGAGAGGAAGAGTGAAGAGACCCAAAGATTTATTATAGGTAGTTATCGTTGTTTTTCTTCCTTTTTATACAAACAATTAGTGGATGCACAATTTCATATGTTTCTTTTTGTTTCTATATCTTATATTTGGCTTTTAAGGAATAGTCATTTATTTCCTATTAACAGCCTTTTCGAATTACATATTCATACTAGTTAACTATTCAAAGCAGCAATTTAATATTATTTAATTATTTGAATGGCTATTTTTTCATTTCTCTACTCTGTCCTTAGCGAAAGTCTGATGTATAGGATACAGAAATGGATCATCAGAGACAAGGGTCTTGATTGAGGAAGTTGTCTTTGTATCTTTGGAACCACAATAAGAAAATTGTTGGTAATTACTGATTAGCAAAAGATAGAATCTGCCCTTCCCTGAATCTCAAATATTCAAATGTATAAGAAAACATGATTGCTGATGGAATGAAGGGAGAATATGTCATGTCTTACTGCCGGCCTTTTTTTTTTTGAGGGAATATTACTGTCAGCCTTCATGGATAAAATCATTATAGCATGTTTGCACGAGATGAAGCCTGTCTTGTTTACATGAGCTCTACGGAAATTTTTGGAAACATTAATCAGTAGCCAACATGTCCTTTTCTATAAATGGCACTTATTACTGTTTTGTTTGTTTGTCCTTCCCACTTTGTTCTTTTCTACCATATGCTGTTTTTGTGCCTTGAACCTTTCTTCAGTCGCTCAAAAAAGAACTACTTTTTTGTTTTCTCAGGTTGCTGGACAAATACCCCACATGTAAAAAAATGGTAAGAATGTTTGTAAACATGTTCATTTTGTCAAGTATTTGATTGATCTCTGACTATGAAGATTCAGACTGTTTCTAATACTCTCTTCTTACGCCACCATACATCTCATAACCTATAACTGGAAACAAAAGATCATGTTCACAAAGTCCTTTTTAACATCGTAGGAGCCAGAGTCTAAACCAAGGTCAAGCAAAGGGAACCAATTTCATCAGCAAATAACTTACTTTGGCCTAGTCAAGATTAATTCGAAACAAGCTTCATCAATACACTGTTGCAGTATCAACATCTTAATTCTCTTATGAAGTCTTAAAAAATAAATATAATTTTGCAATTCAGACATCTATTTACTGCAGCTCTTTTTTTTCGGTCTGTATACACTGCTACTCATAGTACTGTGGTTATAGCTAGCTGTTATATTTCCTTATAACTTATTCATGGTCATCAAATTTTGTTTTCTTTACACATGAAGGACTTCTTATTGCATTATTTCTAATTAGTCGTACCACATTTCCATACATGCAGGATGAATAAGAAAAGGATGAATGAATCTGAAGCTTACAAGTACTTTGTCTTACGAGCACAAAATATAGCAATGTCGCATGGATATGAAATTGTTAACTGGTAGGGAACTTGTTTGTGCTTTCTGTGCTTTGCCTTTTATTTCAAAATTTATGTTTCTTTTTTATACCAGGGAGGAAACATTCAACAACTTTGGCAGCAAATTGAGCCCCAAAACAGTGGTGCACAACTGGTATTGTTGATTTATCTTGTGCTAGTTCTTGTCGTTCTCAAACAGTTTTCAAAAGGCTTGTTCTTTATTTTCCATTAACTATTTCGTGATTAAATATCATAACTTGCATATTTGTGGTGTGAGCACAGAAGGCTCATTCAACTGGTGGAGTGAGCTAGGATTCTGAGTCTCGTTCCTGGTCTGCTCACTCACAAAGTGAGAAGCAAAAATGTTCTAATAAATATGTTCTTCAGTAATATCATCATGACTTTCAAAATCATGTCTAGTGGTAATATCCATGTAATTAGTAGGACCTATATATGATATATCCATGTAATTAATAGGACCAATATATATACAACCCATTCTCATTAGTGAAAGAAATCTCATTCTTCTACCTTAATTTCACATGGTATCAAACACAGAAAACCTTAAACAAAAAAAAAAGAGAGAATAGTGCTACCAGTGTCGCCTATCCTATTTCTAGGGTTCATCACTGCTAGCGTTGACCAAGGAGTGTAGCCACCGGTGCGTTAGCCTATGACAGCCTCCTCCAGACCCTCCCCAGGCCCCACCGTTCCCTCCTACTCCCTTTCCCGCTGGTAGCCCCATGTAGGTCCTGCAGACATGTCGCTGGCTTTCCTGGGGACAATCGGTGGCTCCTATGCAATCCACTATTAGTTGTTTGGCCATGTATTAGGCTGTGACTCTCTTGTTTGGTATGTGGACGCGTCTAAGGCTGCGTCTGTGCCTTTGGTGTGCTCATTTCTTCGCAGTTGTGCTTTGGACACATGTTCTCCTCTAGTTTTTGTACGGATTTCGTGAAAATCAGTCTTGTGCATGCCTATTTCTGAGTTTTATGGCGAAAATCAGATCTCTATGTGCTGCATATTTGTTGGGTAGTTGACGTTATACCTCCTTAACATTTCATGAGTCACTAGTAAAGAATCTCAGTAGTACATCAATGAAAGTGAATGGAAAAAACTCTCTTATGGTCTCAAGTTTTTGAGATTTTCAATGACACTCACCACAAGATCTGGCACTTCACACATGATTCCCCAGATGTTCAGGATGTCGTATATGAAGATTAGTTTGCTGATAACTGTGTCATCATTTCCTAACTCGTGAATGGTATAAAGGAAAATGTTTCTTCGGGTGTCATGATGCTCAAATCAACCAAAAAGATTTGGGATACATTGAAAAGTACATATAGACTCGAAAAGAATATTTCTAAGATTTGTGAGATATATGAGCAATTGTTTATACTTTGACAGGGAGGTAGCCTAGTTCAAGACCTGTTTGCCTCACTTCGTGTTCTTTTGGATGAGTTAGAGGTTTATTGATATTGCCAAGATGAAGGAATACCGTGAGGAGTTCACTATAGTCATCTTTCTAGTTGCACTTAGATCTTGATATTTCTGCTCAAATTAATGGTTAGATTCTTGGAATTTGACATTGTTTCGGTGTTTTCCTCCATATTCTCATGTGTTTTATGGATTTCCACTACTACATCGGCGCCAACATCAAATCAGTCTACTATGACTAGTACTACTCATGAACAAGAACGAGGCCGTGGTCGTTCTACAAAGGGAGGACGTGGGGGTCATCGATGTGACGATTGTGGACGTAACAATCACACCTCAGATAAGTGCTAGGATTAGTTCGACCGACCTTAGTGCGTTTAGCATGTTTCCGTTGAGTCATCTGCTGATCAGACTCAGACTTAGTCTTCTTCACCTACTGTGACTATATCTCAGGTTGATTATGAGACGTTCCTACAGATGCAAATTACCTAGTCCTCTGCTACTGTTGCACTTTCCTTTACATTAGGTACAAGGTATAAATGCCTTATTAGCTATTAAAGACAGTTTTTGATTTATAGACTCTGGTGCGTCTTAAGTCATGACCTTGTAATTCATTTTTCACAGTTGTCTGATATTAAGTCTATTACCATTGCTAATGGTCATCATTGTCAAATGTCTAGAGAAGGGGTTGTTGAAGCTTCTTCTTAACTCACTCTTGAAAAAGTTCTTTATGTCCTTGATTTCTTGGTTAATTTGTTATCCATTAGTACTATCATCAAAATACTTTCCTATTGTGTAACCTTTTTCCTTTTCCATTGTATCTTTGAAGATATGCAGATAGGGAGGATGATTGTTTGGGTCGTGAGTGTAGATATAGTGTTTACTTGCTAGTTTGTGATGAGATACCTTAAGGAGTGGCATCTTTGACTTTTACATTGAAATCTTCTCTTTTATGGCACTACCATCTTTGTCATCCATCTTATCGTAAACTTTAACAGGCATTACCATGGATCTCAATAGAGTCCTTTAATTGTGAGTCATATCAATTAGGTAAGTACCATTGTGTTATCTTTAGGTATCTGTCTCTTACCAGTAGTCGGAGTTTGTTTGAGATAGTTCGTTGTGATATTTGAAGTTTTGCTTGCATTCCATCTGTATCTGGCCATAGGTATTATATTATATTCGTCGATGATTATTCTCGTGTTTCTTGGGTATATTTACTCAAATATAGAGTCCATGTGGTTGATGTCATCAAAAAAATTTTGCTGATATAACAAATCAATTTTTGATTACTCTACAAATTTTTTGTATTGATAATGCTCGAGTTTATTCAATAAAATGTTTAAAAATATTGTGCTTCTTTGGATGCTTTACATCTAACATCTTATCCAAATTCATCTTAAAAAAAATGGTGTAGGTGAACGAAAACATAAACATCTTTTAGATATTACTCGCACCATTATGTTGTAGATGAAGACTTTAAAATATCTATAGTCTTGATGTTGTACTTACTACTTCTTACCTTATAAATAGAATGTCTTTTACTCCATTTGTTGGTGAAGTTCCCCTTAGGAACTGTGTCCTAATATATATTTGTTTCATTTGTCCTTGAAAGTGTTTGATTGTGTTGCTTTTGTTCTAGACTTATCTCCAAGTCTTAACAAATTGTCTCCTCGGGCCCTTAAGTATGTCTCCTTGGGTCGTCTTACTCGACGATACTTTATTTCGACAGATGTTACTTCTTTTGAGTCTCAATCCTACTTTAGCACCATTGAGCGGTCTATTGGAGGTATCCCTCTTCCTCCACCTGTTCTTATGACAAACAAATGGTTGTAAAGCAAGCTTCGCTACGCTCTTTGCAAGTATATCGTCATCGTCAGAGGCCTTATTAGCTACCTCCTATTGAACCACCTTCTTTGTTTATGGATTCACTGTTCTCTGACCTTGATATTCTCATTATTCTTCGTAAAAGTAAACGTTCTACCACTACTCATCTCATATCTTACTTTATTTCTTATGATCGTCTTTATCCTTTTTTTTTGTAGTTTTACTTTGCCTATTTCTTCTGAGTCTATTCTTAGGGATTACAAGGAAGTTCTTCTGATTTCACATTGGAAGAAGTCTATGGATGAAGAAATACAGGTGTTGTTGAGACCTGATACATGAAATTAATCTTTTGCCTTGATGAAGCCAACATTGTCAGCTGTAAACATGGTTTTAAATGTTGATTTCGTGTCGGACTTCGATAAGTTGAAAAACAGACATGTGTCGGGAAAATATCGGTATGTCGGAATTGTGTCGGTGGAAACACGGTAAAAAAAATTTACATTTGTTTAGAAAACTTCCATTTCAATATCGTGTCGCAGTCGTATCGGTAAATTGAAAATAAGACACGTGTCGGTGAAATTTCGGTGACACGCGTGGAAGGACATTTGGTACCATGGCTGTAAATGGATTTACACCATCAAGTATAAACTAAATGGGTTAATCGACATGTACTAGCCTCGTCCAGTTGCCCGTGGTTTCACATGGATGTTTGGAGTTGATTGCAT
>JAMKQA010024483.1:0-18235 GCA_024699735.1 Posidonia australis
TTATACATATATATACATATATATATATATATATACATACACACACACACACACACACACACACACACACACATATATATATACACACACACACATCTATATATATATATATATTAGTGACTCCTAGGCATCGCCTAGGTGCCCCAACTCAACGACTAGGCACCTTAATAACCTTGCTACCCAGTACCCAATATTTGGATCTTTTATTCAAATCTTCGGATTTCATAGGCAAAGAGGTAATCAAGTTGAGGAACCTATGACCATTTTAACTTGATACTTGAGGCATGCTGCCACATTGATATCACAGAAGCTCACATAGAGTGACGACATGCTGCCTCATTTATATCACAGAAGTACACCTAGAGTGAGGGCATGTTGCCTCATTTATACCACAGAAGCTTACTCTTGAAAAAGATTATTCAACTCAAAAGTACTGGACACTGAATCAATTACAACAACAAATGATGACAATCAACCAAAAATCTTTAGGTAATATCAAGTTGTCCAGCAACGTAACCGTTCCTACAAAAATACTGGTCAACCACAGAATCTTAATTAAAGGCAATTAGGAAGATTGAAAACAAGATTTAGCCAAGACATAAGATTTATATTTACAAGATTTTTTTTCCCCAGTAAGTTCTTTAACAAGCATTAGTTTGAAACCAACCATGGAAAAGAAGAAACAAATTCTTATCTTCATGCTACCAAAGCAGAAAGCATAATCTATAATTGATAGTTCCTATTATCTAGTATTCACTTCTTCAAACTAGAATATTTGCATTGCAAATTTAGCTAGACTTCCTGTCACGCCCCACATTTTCCACAATAATTTAAACAAATTAAACTATGGAAAATTTAAAGCCAAACAATAAATATCTAATTACACGGAACCTATGTGTGCGGCTAGGAAACTCCAGACTATATGCACTATGCTAATCCTTTGCATGCCTACACTTGCAAACCAAAACCACGAGGAAAAACGCATGAGTGACAAAAGTCACCTAGTACGCACCCCACAAAAACCGCGGAAAACAAAACTATAATCAATTTTCCTTTTAAATTCATTTCGCAAACCATTTTCTCAAAACCTAATAAACCAGGCCCACACTGGCCAAAACCACAACTAGGGCTCTACTAGCCCAAAGCCACAAGCAAAGGCCCTCAATGGCCAAAACCACACATAGTGAGTCAGGAAGCCTAGCACTAGGCAACCTAACTTTGGCCATATGCAGTCTGCCAAGGAGCGACCACGGCGTTCTGCACTGCCACGATGTGCCACCCTGTGCAGGAGCCAACCACGGTCCCATGATTCTCCCACCTGGAGAACCCTCACAAAGCCAACCCCTCCTTAGGAAGGTTGTCCTGTCTCTTAGGACACTACCAGCTATGGGGCACATGTCCCACCCGCAATGGCCACCACAGGGTCTGCCTCCTCACGGCGTCCTCCACACACGGTGCTTAGGAGGGAGTGTCATACCTCCACACCCGACGACACCTGAGCCTCAGTGCTCACAGCGACAGTAGGAGTATCATACCTCCTTGTCATGCCACGAAACACCTCAACCCATGGACCACAACCCTAGCCTTGAGACAACAGTCAAGGAGTCTCATACCTCCAGGACCCGACGCCCCTCAGCCTTAGGTATCTCAACCCCCAACCTCAACGAGGGAGTCGCGCCCGACCATCCGAGAATGTCATCACATTCCCTAGTCCCGACGACACGATCCCACACTGTCTCGGCCCGCACACAGAAAACCAGGAAAACTTTTTTCCAAAACCGGCCAACTATTTCTTTTAAATCCATTTCCTAAACCATTTTCATATCTTTGAAAATTCTTACAAAACCTCGGCAAAGCAACGTGTCAGGTGTCCCAGGGGACTACCACTGATGTCCCAAAATCCCATCTCATAGGGACAAAACACAGCAATCCAGAAAGCCCTTGGAAAACACATTTTATAAACATATTTAGGCCTAGATTTGGCAAGCCCAAAATCAGGTTCAGTTTGCCAAAATCCATTGATTCGGTCAATCGAGGTGATTCGGTAGGCCGAATCGATAGGAGGACCAAACTGACAGAAAAATGGTATACCGAACAAAATCGGTATGCCAAAATTCACTGATTTGGCATGCCTTTTTCAATTCGGTATGCCGAATTCTATGATCCCAGAAAACGGCCCAAAACCCTACAGTCTGAAATCACCCCAACTGGGACCTCTGATCGGACATCCTAAACAAGCACCAAAAATCTTGCATAAAACATAGGATGTAGACTCTCGAGTCTACTCCAAACCCCAATGAACAAAACGAAAATCCATTCACCATGCATCAAGATATAAAATCGGAAAGGTAGAAGGGTCAAAGGGACCCAAAACGCATCAACCGCCATAAATGCCAATAAATTCACCATAAATTCTCATAAAATTACAATAAAATCTAGGAATGTAAATTTAGCTAGATTTCATGCAATCCTAGCATTTTCTACCAATTCCATGCTCTTTATTACATGAGGTGGAGATGCGTACCTAACAACGCCTCCAGCGATCTCCGGTCGATCCCTAACGAGCTCTGGCGCAACCACGGCCACGGGAGCACTCCACACAAGCTCCATGCACCACCACAATCCGCCGCACACCGTCATCGGTCCTCGAGCACACCAAACAGAGAGGAGGTCGCGAGGAGGAGAAAACAAGGGGAGAGAGTGAGAGAGGAAGAGAGAAAAGAGAGAGAGGCGTGGGAGGAAGGAAGTGAGTGGAGGGAGGGAGAATGAGTGGGAGAAAGGAGAGGAAGGATGTGCTCGGGACGGAGAGAATGCGCGAGGAAGAGAGGAGGCTTGGGTCGTGCATGACAGAGGCTACGAGCTTAAAAAGCCACACAGAAGGAGTAGGTGACCGTGTGCATGCAACCAGATAGCTATGCACACACCAACACTCCCTCAACAACCAGCCTTGCCAACCACTGCACGCACCCAACCACCCACCACAACCACGAGGCCAATGGCAAGCCTCAACCATCGTTCCACAAACATGGGCCCCACGCAGACCCCACACCTGGGCCCCACACGGACCCACACCCTGGCCCCACACGCATAATACCACAATGCAAAGTGCTAAACCACGTACGGGGACACGCAAATAGAAGCCAGCCCATGAGGCCCAAGCCCAAAAGTACAAAACCACACAACAGGCCTCGGAACAGTAACACCCGTCCAGGAATAAAATTCATAAAATGAAATAATTACAAAATGAATTTTACGGGTGTTACATCATAAGCACCTTAAAAGAAGATTTCGCCCTCGAAATTACTAGGCGAAAAGCTACTGGTACTGGGCTAGGATGGCTTCCTCACGTTCCCACGTGGCCTCCAAGGCTCCATGATGCCGCCACCGCACCAAAACCAATGGAATCACCTTGTTCCGCAGCACGTGTTATTTGCGGTCCACAATCTCAATGGAATCCTCCACAAAGGACAGATCTTCCAGGAGCCCTTCTCGCTGAACTGGGATCATATGAGAAACGTCAGCCAGGCACTTCCTCAGCATGGAGACATGGAACACGTCATGCACGGACGACATCTCTGGTGGTAGATCGAACCGATAGGCAACCTCACTGATCCTCTAGGTGATCTGGTACGGGCCAATATAGCGAGGACTCAGCTTGCCACGCTTCCAGAACAGCATGACACCCTTGGTCAGCGACACCTTCAGAAACACAGTCTCCCACTAGAAACTCCAACGATCTCTGCCTCCTGTCGGCATAGCTCTTCTACCGACTCTGTTCAGCCAGCAACCTACTACGGATCAAATCCACCTTGTCAGCATATAGCTGCACAAGCGTAGGACCAATCAATTGACGCTCGCCCACTTCGCTCCAGCAAACCAGCGATCTGCATGGCCTACCATACAAAGCTTCGTACGGTTGCACCCGATGCTCGAGTGATAGCTTTTGTTGTAGGCAAACTCAATCAGTGGCAAATGGTCCTCTCAACTCCCCTGAAAGTCTAAGGCACATGCTCTGAGCATTTCTTCCAGTGTCTGGATAGACCTCTCTGTCTGACCGTCCAACTGAGGATGAAATGCCGTGCTATAGTTGAGCACAGTGCCAAAGGCCTCCTGCAGAGTTCTCCAAAACTTTGAGGTGAACCTCTTGTCTTTGTCCGACACGATGGACACCGGAACACCATGCAGCCTTACCACCTCAGAGACATACAACTCTGCCAAGCAGTGCATCAGAAGCTTCACCTGAATGGCCAAGAAGTGAGCAGACTTGGTTAGCCGATCCACGATCACCCACACTATGTCATTCTTCCTCTAAGTCCCCGGCAAACCAGACACAAAGTCCATCGAGATGTGCTCCCACTTCCACACAAGGATATCCAACGGCTGCAAGGTCCCTCCAGGTCTCTAGTGCTCTGCCTTGACCAACTGGCAGGTAGTACACCTCGCCACATGGTCAGCAACATCTCTCTTCATGCCAAGCCACCAAAAGTTTCGCTTCAGGTCTCGGTATATCTTCATACTACCAAGGTGTATAGTGTATCTAGACCGATGCGCTTCATCCAACAACCTCTGCCTGGCCTCCTCATGCTGGGGCACATACAGATGCATATCATACTTCAGCTCTCCATATGCCCCAACAGAGAAATGAGGCTCTCCACCAGCCTCAAGCTTCTCAAACACAGCCTGAACAAATGGATCCAGTTGCCGACAGATAACAATAAACTCTAACAGCTTCCGGTGAATAGACAGGTTGGTCACCCAGGCACCAACCGTTACCTAAGCTTGCTGCTTCGGCCTGCCGCTCACTAGATCCTCCAACATGGTCCACTCCTTGACCATCAAGCTCACCATCACGTGCATATGCCGACTCAAGGCATCGGTGACCACGTTGGCCTTGCCAGGATGGTAGGATAGGCTGAAATCATAGTCCTTTAGATACTCCACCTAGCGACGCTGCCACAGGTTGAGGTCCCCTTGCGTGAAGATATACTTTAGGCTCTGATGATCCGTGAAGACCTCAAACTGCTCCCTATAAAGATAGTGTTGCCAGAGCTTGAGAGTGAACACTACGGTAGCCATCTCCAAATCATGGGTCGGGTAGTTCTTCTCATGATCCTTCAGCTGGCACGAAGCATATGCGATGACATTGCCATGCTGCATCAGAACACACCCCAACCCAACGCCACTAGCATCACTATAAGCAGTGAAGCCACCACTTCCAAAAGGTAGAGTCAACACAGGGGTAGAAACCAGACGAGACTTCAGCTCTTGAAAACTCGCCTCACAATTCTGGTCCTAGCGAAAAGGAACTCCCTTCCAGGTCAACTCCGTCAAAGGTGCAGTTATGGAGGAGAAATCCCTGATAAATCTACTATAAAAGCCCACTAGACCCAAGAAACTCCTGATCTCTGACACAGTCCTGGGTCGCTCCCAACTACTCACCGCCTCAACCATGGCAGGATCCACTCTAATGCCTTCTCTAGAAATCAAATGGCCAAGGAACATGACTTCGCTCAGCCAGAACTCACACTTGGAGAATTTGGCGTATAGCTGATGACACCTCAGAGTATCCAAAACGGCCCTCAGGTGCAAGGCATGAGTCTCAACATCTAGGAAGTAGACCAGCACGTCATCAACAAAAACCACAATGAACTGGTCTAGAAAAGGGCAGACTGTAAAGTCGTAATGCCCGTACCGCATCTGAAAAGCAGTCTTCTGAATGTCTGGGTCTTGGATCCTCAATTGGTGATACCCTGACCTCAGATCAATCTTCGAGAACATCGATGCAGACTGCAACTGGTCGAACAGGTGATCAATGTGGGGCAGGGGATACTTGTTCTTCACCGTGATCTGATTCAACATTTGATAGCTTATACACAGTCAGAGCGAACCGTATTTCTTACGGACGAACAAGACAGGCGCTCCCCATGGGGACAGACTTGGCCTGATAAACCCATTGTCCAGCAACTGCTGCAACTGAGTCTTGAGCTCTCGCAATTCTGCTGGCGCCATGCAATAAGGAGGCTTCGACACAGCACCAGAATTGGGGATCAGATCGATCAAGAACTCTACTTCCCTGTGAGGTGGCATACCAGGCAAATCATCAGGGAAAACGTCGAGATATTCACACACCACAGAGATGTTGTGAACACCCAACTCAGGAGAAGTGGAGGTAACTATACTAGCTAGATACCTCACGCAACCCTTGACCAAAGACTTATAAGCCTTCATAGCTGAAATGACAAGCTTAGGCTCACCCTGACACCCACCTTGCACAGAGAAAGACTGATCCTCAGGAGACCCGAAATAAACTCTCCTTCGAGCACAATCGATCAAAGCGGACTACTGCGACAACCAATCCATACCGAGTATCACATCATACTCCTGCATGTCCATCACGATCAGGCTGGTGTTGAACTCTCTATCGTTCAGCGTCAAGTCGACAGACCGCAGATAACTCCATGCAAAACTATGCTCTTGTAACATCTGTGCCTGATTTTCCATTTAATATAAACCATGGAATTTCCTGTATTATTTGTATATGATTTGTTAATGGTTAATCCAAGTTGTGTTTGTTGGCTGTGGTCTCTCCTTGTGCTTTGTGCTCCTGGTTTTTTCCCTTGTGGTGTGACTTCTTTGGCTTGTGGGTCTGTTTATGCAATTGGGAGCCATGTTTGGGGGTGAGACCCATTTGAGGTTGGACCTGGTCAAAGAAGCCCAACCCCATGTGACTTGAGCCTCTCCTTTTTCCCCTTGACCACTGACCTGTTCCCCTACTCACGAGGCCTGGTGAGAGGGCTGCTCGTCCCGTCCCTTCGACGGTAGAGGGGCTGGCGGGATTCCGGGGGATGGCAGGCGCGGAGGTGGCGTTAAAGGGAGGCGTGGAGCGTAGTGGAGAAGAGGAGAACCTGAGGGAGTGCGGAGGCTGGGAGCGTGCCGCAAGCCGAAGGAATCGCGCAAGCACGGGGGAAGGTCAGTGTCATGCATCGTTGGAGCTCGAGGGCATGCGAGGCTCACTGAAGCCAGGTACGCATCTCCCCTCCTCCTTCCTTTTCCAGTTAAGGCATGTTGAGGATTAGGGTTACATCATGAATAATGAAGTAGAAATCATGCAAAAATAGGGATAATGTTGTGAATGAGATGAATAATGTGTTCGTGAATATATCATGTTGATTCATGGATGTTTCGTGGGATTTTTGTGGGTGTTCTTGATGCATGCTATAGTGATTCCACATGAGTCTTATGCCTTTGTGAATTTCTATAGAACAGCATGCTTAATGGTTTTATGTTTGGATTGAGGGGTTTTGAAGTAGACTTGGAGGTCTACACCCCATGTTTTACTTGTAATTTTTGTGGTGATTTAGAGGGGTCCACTCCTTACTCCCACTTTGGGGAGAAGAGACGATAGTGGCCTGGGAGGTTTTTTGCAATCGCAGAAAACGGTATGCCAAACTGGGTTCGGTATGTCGAAATGCTCCCAGGTGGGTTCCCTGGACCACTGATTTGGACGATCGGGGAAATTTGATCGACCGAATCAGGGGATTTCGGATGACTGGATGATTTCGATCGACCATTTTGGCGGAAAACTGATAAACTGACAGGGATTCGAAATATCAAAATATTTTGATCGATCGAATCAGGGATTTTTGGTCAACCAGGACCCTATTCGGTATGCCGAATTAGGACGCAAGACTATATTGAGAAATGCTTTGTAAAATGTTAATAAATTTAGATAAATGCATGATAAATGTATGAGATGCATGGAAATGATTTATGAGATATTGCATGTAAACATGTTTTTTAATGATGTTTTCCTTGAATTGTGAAACATGGTTTATGTGGGATAAATGTGGACCCATGTGAGGGGTGAATGCATGGTAAAATGACCATGAATGAATGATTGGGTTTTCAGAACCATAGATGAAAATGTGACGCATAATGTGTGAGATTTATAAAGAATTTTATGAATGAAAAATGGTTTTGCCAAATGTTTTGAAAGGTGAAACTGCATGTGGTTTTAAAGAGATTTCTGAGATTTGTAGGAATCATAATTAGACCAGGGCTTGCCGACAGGGGTAGTGAGACCTCTAGAGATGTCGGGACGTGTCCTTGGTTGTGGTTGCCGAGTTTGCGGTCCGGGGTAGGACCCTCGAGACTGTGGTGGTACTATAGGACCAGGGGTATGGTATACCCAGACTACCCTCAGTGCTGGTGCTGGTCGGGTCTGGAGTTAGAGTCCCCAGGTGCTCGGGCACTACAGCGTTGTGAGGACGCACTCCGTGCTTGTACCAGTGTGGGTACATTTAAGGCTGCAGCTAGGGCAATTGAACTCTAGAGTGGGGTGGTTCACCATGGCACTGCAGTGTGGGTGTGGTGACATGGAATCCTCACCAGCTGCTTGTGGCCAGGTCGATCGCCTGTGGCTAGGGTGATGCGACCAGTTTTGAAATAAGGATTGTGGATTTGTGTTGGACTAGTTCCTAGCCCTATTTTGTGATGGATTGTGTTAATGGATTAAATGATGCTTTGGGCTGGGAAACTAGATGTAATGGTTTGCTTTTCCTGAGTTGTGCATAAAGATTTGTTAATGATCATAAGGTTTTGAAAGAAAAAGAAAAGAAAAGAAAGTTTTGAAATGGCATCCTTTTCGAAGACTTTTCTAATCGCATGTGTTGGTTTTGGTGATTGTGGTTTTCTCGAGATTTTCTGGCAGATGTTTTGCAGGTTTTGTCACCATCTTGGGGCGCGTATTAGGTGACATTCTTGTCACTCACGCGTGTTTTCCTTCTTCCCTTGTTTTAGGTGCTCAGGAGTAGGTGCAGTCTAGTCTGGTGCATCATTTTCAAGCCACTTTTGCCGCTCACAGGTCTAGGTCTTTAGTTTTATCTATTTAATTCTGTTATTTAGATTCTTTTAGTTTCATTGGGGTAGTTCCTGTACTGTTGTGTAGCACGGGGGTGTTACAGCTCCTTTAACGGCGTCACCATGCTGAGATGAAAGGCTAGTCGAGCTGGTCTCTCTCCTAACTCCACCGTAAAGGACTCAGAGATAAAGGAAAAAGAACTCCTTGAGTTAAACAACACTTTCGCCATCCAGCCTGCCACAATAAAAGAACTTGATGGCTAAACAAAACAACACCACACATCCATACAATCAGGCAGATGTCCAGATTACATGGAGATTACAACATATCTCATAGGGTTACAAAACCAACTATTCATCCTTACCCTTAACCACAACTTCCGAAGGCCCAGCGCTTGGAGCTGCAATGGTGAACACCCGTCCCCTAGTCGGCTGCTGTGGCGCGCTTCCTGCCTTCTTAGGCGGTTCCAGACAAGATCTCTAAACGTGTCCCACCTTCCCACAATTATAGCACACCATCGAGGTAGGAGTCTGCCTAGGTTGGGGACAAAATGCAGTGATGTGGCCCACCTGACCATAGTTAAAGCACTGGTTCCCACCGAGAGCACTGGACCCTGTCTGACTGAGGCCAGCTCCGCTACTCCCAGCAAAACTTCGCTGGCCCATAGAGGAAACACTGGACCTCGCCTTCTGCTTCTTCTCAGGGCTACCCAAATTACTGGCACTTGGAGGATCGGAGAAAGAGAATCGGGAGGTAAAAGAAGACTTACCCTTCCCCTTGAGACAACTCTCCAGAAACTTCTGATGCTCCGCCTCAAAGCGATAAGCCATCCCAACCATGTCCTCCATAGTGTGGCACCTACAGCCCATCACCTTCACCCGTAGCCCAGGGTTCAAGCCTTCCAGAAACCTCTGCGCCCGCTCCTCATCAGACTCATAGGCAGGAGCAAAGCGTTCCATCCGGACGAACTCAGTCTCATACTCGAGCACCGACATCGTGCCCTACTCCAGACTCTGGAAATCTCGGCGAAGTTGCTCCTTCACATGAGTGAAAAAATACCTGTCATAGAAGGCCACCTTGAAATCCTTCCACTGGATACTAACAATGACTGAGTTTGGGAACTTCAACTGCCTTACAGACTTCCACCACCTATCTGCCTCACCATCCAGTAGGTAGGTCGCCAACCGCACCCAATGCTCCTCTGGGCAGGCCATGCTCTCCAACCTCTTCACCACTTTCCCCAGCCAGGCCTCGCTCTCCTCAGCACTGACTTTGCCCTTGAACGACGGCAGACGAATCTTCGTGAACTAGTTTAGCCACGGGACACCCGACGGCTCACTAGCACTACTCTTGCTGAATGCGTGAGAGATCTTGTGCACCAAACTCCTTGGTTTCGCGCGAACTACCTTCCATCTGCCTACGTCCTCTCGGGACTCGGTCTCCTCAACAGGGGCCTTGCCCTTATGACCACGAGGAGGCATCCTACCCGAGAAAGGAAAAGTACCTGCACCACAAACAAAGCAACAACCAAAAAATCATTGCGAAAATTAGGTGTAGACTTTACATGCATGCAAAACCTATGGAGTCTCTAGACCGAACACCCTAGGTGTAGTGCAACCTAGTGAACCTGGAGCTCTGATACGAAAAAATGTCACGCCCCACATTTTCCACAATAATTAAAACAAATTAAATTACAGGAAAATTAAAGCCAAACAGTAAATATCTAACTACCAGGAGCCTGTGTGTACGGCTAGGAGACTCCAGACTATATGTACTACGCTAACCCTTTGCATGCCTGCACTTGTAAACCAAAAACACAAGGAAAAACACATGAGTGACAAAAGTCACCCAATATGCATCCCACGAAAACCGCGGAAAACAAAACTATAATCAATTTTCCTTTTAAATTCATTTCGCAGACCATTTTCTCAAAACCTCATAAACCAGGTCCACATTGGCCAAAACCACAACTAGGGCTCTACTAGCCCAAAGCCACAAGCAAAGGCCCTCAATGGCCAAAACCACACATAGTGAGTCAGGAAGCCTGGCACTAGGCAACCTAACTTTGGCCATATGTAGTCTGCCATGGAGTGACCACGGCGTTCTGCATTGCCACGATGTGCCACCCTGTGCAGGAGTCAACCACGGTCTCGCGATTCTCCCACCTGGAGAACCCTCACAAAGCCAACCCCTCCTTGGGATGGTTGTCCTGTCTCTCAAGATGCTACCAGCTATGGGGCACATGTCCCACCCGCACTGGCCACCACAGGGTCTGCCTCCTCACGGCGTCCTCCACACACGGTGCTTAGGAGGGAGTGTCATACCTCCACACCCAACGACACCCGAGCCTCAGTGCTCACAGCGACAATAGGAGTATCATACCTCCCTGTCATGCCACGAAACACCTCAACCTGTGGACCACAACCCTAGCCTTGAGATGACAGTCAAGGAGTCTTATACCTTCAAGACCCGACGCCCCTCAAGTATCTTGGCCCCTGACCTCAACCAGGGAGTCGTGCTCGACCATCTGAGAATGTCATCACATTCCCTAGTCCCGACGACACGGTCCCACACTGTCTCAGCCCGCACACAAAAAATGAAGAAAACATTATTCCAAAATAGGCCAACTATTTCTTCGAAATCCATTTCCAAAACCATTTTCATATCTTCGAAAATTCTTACAAAACCTCAGCAAAGCAACGCGTTAGGTGTCCCAAGGGACCACCACTGACGGCCCACAATCCCATCTCATAGGGACAAAACACAGTAATCCAGAAAGCCCTTGGCAAACACATTTTATAAACATATTTGGGCGCAGATTCGGCATGCCGAAAATCAGGATCGGTATGCCCAAATCCACTGATTCGGTCAATCGAGGTGATTCGGTAGGTCGAATCGATAGGAGGACCAAACTGACAAAAAAATGGTATACCGAATGAAATTGGTATACCGAAATTCACTGATTTGTTATGCCTTTTTCAATTCGGTATGCCGAATTCTACGATCCCAAAAAACGGCCCAAAACCTTATAGTCTGAAATCACCCCAACTGGGACCTCTGATCGGACATCCTAAACAAGCACCAAAAATCTTGCATAAAACATAGGATGTAGACCCTTGAGTCTACTCCAAAACCCAACAAACAAAACTAAAATCCATTCACCATGCATCAAGATATAAAATCGGAAAGGCAGAAGGGTCAAAGGGACCCAAAACGCATCAACCGCCATAAATGCCAATAAATTCACCATAAATTCTCATAAAATCACAATAAAATCTAGGGATGTAAATTTACCTAGATTTCATGCAATCCTAGCATTTTCTACCAATTCCATGCTCTTTATTACATGAGGTGGAGATGCGTACCTGACAACGCCTCCAGCGATCTCTAGCCGATCCCTAACGAGCTCCAGCGCAACCACGGCCACGGGAGCACTCCACACAAGCTCCACGCACCACCACGAGCCACCGCACACCGTCGTCGGTCCTCGAGCACACCAAACAGAAAGGAGGTCGCGAGGAGGAGAAAACAGGGGGAGAGAGCGAGAGAGAAAGAGAGAAAAGAGAGAGAGGCGTGGGAGGAAGGAAGTGAGTGGAGGGAGGGAGAATGAGTGGGAGAAAGGAAAGGAAGGATGTGCTCGGGACGGAGAGAATGCGCGGGGAAGAGAGGAGGCTTGGGTCGTGCATGGAAGAGGCTACGGGCTTAAAAAGCCACGCAGAAGGAGTAGGTGACCGTGTGCATGCAACCAGACAGCTATGCGCACACCAACACTCCCTCAACAACCAGCATTGCCAACCACTGCAGGCACCCAACCACCCATCACCACCACAAGGCCAACGACAAGCCTCAACCATCGGTCCACGACCGTGGGACCCATGCAGACCCCACACCTGGGCCCCACACGGACCCACACCCTAGCCCCATACGCACAATACCACAATGCACAGTGCCAAACCACGCACGGTTGGCATTGTGCGTGTGGGGCCTGGGTGTGGGTCCATATGGGGCCCAGGTGTGGAGCCCAGGTGTGGGGTCCTCATGGGTCCCTCATGTGTGGGTTGGTGGTTGAGGCATGCAGTTGGCCTCGTTAGTGGTGGCTGGCGGTTGGCTGCTCATGCGGTGTGCCGGTGGCTGAGACGCACAGGTGGTCACGTTTTCAGCTACTGCGGTCGCAGGCTTTATAAGCCGCACAGCACTTCTCCTCGCCACCCATCGCTGTCTCCTCCTTCTTCTTCTTCCTTTCTCCTCCTCCTCGGCGGCGCACTTCCTCTTCTCCACCACCACCTCCTTTCCCTTCCTCCCCACTTCTCCTTCTCCTTCCCCTTCTTCCATTCCACTCGTCTCCCCTACCTCCTCTGTTTTCCCCCTACATCACATGCGCACCGAGAGAGAGGAAGAGGTCGAGGGAGTGAAGCGGAGGGCTGTGGTTGCTCGTGGTGGTGCGCGGAGCTCGCGTGGTGTGCCCCGTGGCCGTGGTTGCGCCGGAGTTTGCTGGAGTCGATCGGAGATTGCTGGAGGTGTTTCTCAGGTACGTATCTCCTCTTCGAGTAATAGAGAGCATGAAATTGTTAGAAAATGCTAGGATTGCATGAAATCTAGGTAAATCTCCCTTTCTAGAATTTATTGTGAATTATTGTGTATTTATGAAGCATTTATTGGCATTTATGGCGGATGGTGTGTTTTAGGTCCTTTTGACCCGTTTGTCTTCCCGATTTTATATCTTGATGCATGGTGAATGGATTTTAGTTTTGTTTATTGGGTTTTGGAGTAGACTCGAGGGTCTATACCATATGTTTTATGCAAGATTTTTGGTGTTTGTTTACGTAGTCCGATCGAAGGTCCCAGTTGGGGCTATTTTGGATGGTAGGGTTTGGGCCATTTTCTGGTTTCGCAGAATTCAGCATACTGAATGGAAACGATGTACCAAACTAGGGGTTTTCGGCATACCAAACTTGATTTCGGCATACCGATTCTGGGCCCAAATGAGTTTGCAAATGTGTTTTCGATGGCTTTTAGGATGCCGTGTTTTGTCCCTCTGAGATGGGATTGTGGGCCATCAGTGGTGGTCCCTTGGGACACCTGATAC
The DNA here is from genome assembly GCA_024699735.1 of Posidonia australis. Classification (NCBI taxonomy): domain Eukaryota; kingdom Viridiplantae; phylum Streptophyta; class Magnoliopsida; order Alismatales; family Posidoniaceae; genus Posidonia; species Posidonia australis. Next base: position 13,947 of record JAMKQA010024483.1, read on the forward strand.
GTTGTTTTGCCGAGATTTTGGAAGAGTTTTCAAAAGATATGAAAATGGTTTGAAAAATGGATTTCAAGGAAATGGTTGGCCTGGTTTGGAAAATGATTTCTTGGTTTTCTATGTGCGGGCTGAGACAGCGTGGGACCGTGTCGTCGGGACCATGAAATGTGACGACATTCTCGGGTGGTCGGGCGCGATGTCTCCTGTTGAGGTCGGGGGGCAGAGATAGCTGAGGGTGAGGGGCGTCGGGTCCTCGAGGCATGAGACTCCTTGACTGTCATCTCGAGGCTAGGGTTGTGGTTCGCGGGTTGAGGTGTCTTGTGGCATGACGGGGAGGTATGATACTCCTGCTGTCGCTGTGAGCACTGAGGCTCGGGTGTGGAGGTATGATACTCCCTCCTGAGCACCGTGTGTGGAGGACGCTGTGAGGAGGCATACCCTGTGGTGGCCAGTGCGGGTGGGACACGTGCCCCGTAGCTGGTAGCGTCCTGAGAGACAGGACATCCTTCCCAAAAAGGGGTTGGCTCTTTAGGGTTCTCTTGAGAGAGGGGAATCATGGGACGGTGAACGCTTTTGCACAGGGTGGCCATCACCGTAGTAGTGCAGAACACTGGGGTCGCTCCTTAGTGGACTGCGTGTGGCCAGAGTTAGGTTGCTTGGCGCCGGGCTTCCCGACTCACTTTGTGTGGTTTTGGCCATTGAGGGCCTTTGGTTGTGGCTTTGGGCTAGTAGAGCCCTGGTTGGTGGTTTTGGCCGGTGTGGGCTTGATTTATGGGGTTTTGAGAAAATGGTTTGCGAAAGGAATTTAAAAGGAAAATGATTATAGTTTTGTTTTCCGCAGTTTTCGTGGGGTGCGTATTAGGTGACTTTGGTCACTCATGTGTTTTCCTTGTGGTTTTGGCTTGCAGCTGTAGACATCTGTTTGGCATAGCGTAGTGCATATAGATCGGGGTCTCCTAGCCTCACACACAGGTTCTTGGTAGTTAGATATTTTCTATTTAGCTTTAGTTTTCCCGTAATTTAATTTGTTTAAATTATTGTGGAAAATTTGGGGCGTGACAGATCTAGTATCAGAGCTCCAGGTTCACTAGGTTGCACTACACCTTGGGTGTCCGGTCTAGAGACTCCATAGGTTTTGCATGCATGGTTGGGTCTGCAACTGATTTTTTGGCATGGTTTTCTGGTTGTTGCTTTGTCTATGGTGCTGGTACATTGCCTTTCTCCAGCAGGATGCCTCCTCGTGGTCGTAAGGGCAAGGCCCCTGTCATGGAGACCGAGTCTCGAGACGACGTAGGCTGATGGAAGGCAGTTCGTGCGGAACTGAGGAGTTTGGCGCACGGGATTTCCCACGCGTTCAGTAAGGGTAGTGTCAATGAACCGTCGAGTGACCCGTGGCTGAACCAATTCACGAAACTTCGTCCACCGTCGTTCAAGGGCAAGGTCAGTGCTGAGGAGAGCGAGGCCTAGTTGGAGATGGTGGTGAAGATGTTGGAGAGCTTAGCGTGCCCAGAGGAGCATTGGATGAGGTTGGCGACCTACCTGCTGGATGGTGAGGCAGATAGGTGGTGGAGGACTATGAGGCGGCTGAAATTCTCGGACTCAGTCACTGTTAGCATCCAGTGGAAGGATTTCAAGGCGGCCTTCTATGACAAGTATTTTCCTGCTCATGTGAAGGAGCAGCTTCGTCGAGATTTCCGGAGTCTAGAGCAGGGCACGATGTCGATGCTTGAGTATGAGACTGAGTTCGCCCGGTTGGAACGCTTTGCTCTTGCCTATGAGTCTGAGGAGGAGCGGGCACAGAGGTTTCTAGACGGCTTGAACCCAGGGCTACGTGTGAAGGTGATGGGCTATAGGTGCCACACTGTGGAGGACTTGGTTGGGATGGCTTACCGCTTTGAGGCGGAGCATCAAAAGTTTCTAGAGAGTCATCCTAAAGGGAAGGGTAAGTCTTCTTTTACCTCACGGTTCTCTTTCTCTGGTCCTCCAAGTGCTAGCAATTTGGGTAGCCTTGAGAAGAAGCAGAAGGTGAGGTCTAGTGTTTCCTTTGCAGGTCGGTGGAGTTTTGCTATGGGTAGCAGAGCTAGCTTCAGTCATACACGGTCCAGTACTCCTGGTGGGAACCAGTGCTTCAATTGTGGCCAGGTGGGCCACATCGCTGCTTATTGTCCTAAACCTAGGCGAACCTCAGCTCTTGTGGTGTGCTACAATTGTGGGAAGGCAGGACACGTTCAGAGATCTTGTCCGGAACCGCCTAAGAAGGCAGGAAGCACACCGCAGCAGCCGACTATGGGATGGGTGTTCACCAATGCAGCTCTAAGCGCTGGGTCTTCAGGAGATGTTGTTGAGGGTAAGGATGAATAGTTGGTTTTGTAACCCTCTGAGATATGTTGTAATCTCCTTGTAATTTGGACATCTGCCTGATTGAATTGATGTGTGGTGTTGCTTTGTTTGACCATCAGGTTCTTTTATTGTGGATGGCCGGATGGCCAAGGTGTTGTTTGACTCAGGGAGTTCTTTCTCCTTTATCTCTGAGTCTTTTGCGGCGGAGTTGGGAGAGAGACCAGCTCGACTGGCCTTTCATCTCAACATGGTGACATTTCTGGGGGAGCACAGTTTGGCATGGAGGTATTTGTAGTTTATCGACTTGACGCTGAATGGTAGAGAGTTCGACGATAGCCTAATCGTGATGGACATGCAGGAGTACGATGTGATACTCGGCATGGATTGGTTGGCGTAGCAGTCCGCTTTGATCGACTATGCACGGAGGAGAGTTTATTTTGGGTCTCCTGAGGATGAGTCTTTCAGTTGTGAAGGCTCATAAGTCCTTGGTCAGGGGTTGCGTGGGGTATCTAGCCAGTATAGTTACCTCCACTTCTTCTGAGTTGGGTGTTCACGACATCTCTGTGGTGTGTGAATATCCCGACGTTTTCCCTGATGATTTGCCTAGTATGCCACCTCACAGGGAAGTAGAGTTCTCGATCGATCTGATCCCTGGTCCTGGTGTTGTGTCGAAGCCTCCTTATTGCATGGCACTAGCGGAATTGCGAGAGCTCAAGACTCAGTTGCAGGAGTTGCTGGACAAGGGGTTTATCAGGCCGAGTGTGTCTCCGTGGGGAGCACCTATCTTGTTCGTCTGCAAGAAGGATGGTTCGCTCCGACTGTGCATAGATTATCGGATGCTGAACCAAATCACGGTGAAGAACAAGTATCCCTTGCCTTGCATTGATGACCTGTTCGACCAGCTGCAGTCTGCATCGGTGTCCTAGAAGATTTATCTGAGGTCAAGGTATCACCAGTTGAGGATCCGAGACCTAGACATTCAGAAGACTTCTTTCCAGACGCGGTACGGGCATTACGATTTCACGGTCATGCCTTTCGGCTTGACTAATGCACCGGCTGCATTCATGGATTTGATGAATAGGATTTTCAGCCCTTTTCCGGACCAGTTCGTTGTGGTTTTTGTTGATGACGTGCTGGTCTATTCTCCTGATGTTGAGAGTCACGTCTTGCACTTGAGGGTAGTTTTGGATACTCTGAGGCGTCATCAGCTGTACGCGAAATTCTCCAAGTGTGAGTTCTGGCTGAGCGAAGTCATGTTCCTTGGCCATTTGGTTTCTAGAGAAGGCATCAGAGTGGATCCTGCCAAGGTTGAGGCGGTGAGTAGTTGGGAGCGACCCAGGACAGTGTCGGAGATCAGGAGTTTCTTGGGTCTGGTGGGCTATTATAGGAGGTTTATCAGGGATTTCTCCTCCATAGTCGCACCTTTGACAGAGTTGACCAGGAAGGGTGTTCCTTTTTGCTGGGACCAGAATTGTGAGGCGAGCTTCCAAGAGCTGAAGTCTCATCTAGTTTCAACCTCTGTGTTGACTCTAACTTCTGGAAGTGGTGGCTTCACTGTGTATAGTGATGCCAGCGGCATTGGGTTAGAGTGTGTTCTGATGCAGCATGGCAATGTTATCGCATATGCTTCGCGCCAGCTGAAGGATCATGAGAAGAACTACCCGACCCATGATTTGGAGATGGCTACCGTAGTGTTCGTTCTCAAGCTCTAGTGACACTATCTCTATGGGGAGCAGTTTGAGGTCTTCACCGATCATCAGAGTTTGAAGTATATCTTCATGCAGAGAGACCTCAACCTGTGGTAGCGCCGCTGGGTGGAGTATTTGAAGGATTATGATTTCAGCCTGTCCTACCATCCTAGCAAGGCCAACGTGGTTGCCGATGCCCTGAGTCGGCGTACGCACGTGATGGCGAGCTTGATGGTCAAGGAGTGGACCATGTTGGAGGATCTGGTGAGC
>JAMKQA010024484.1:0-19613 GCA_024699735.1 Posidonia australis
GTGTTCTCTCTATTCAATGGGAGTCAAAATTAGGGTTACACAAATGACAAAAAGGTTACATAATCTGTGCCTTAGCCTACTTAAATACTAGAGCACCTAAATGGTCAAATGACCAAACAACCCTGAAACAAAAACATAATTCAAGACATATTTACAACACATATGTTTTAAAAAAATAAAAAGTCAAAAAAACGTGTTTTATAATCCACTTAATGATCTACAACATAGTCGACCTTCATATGTTTTAGACTATTATTTACTATTGATTAAGTCATTCTATTTTAATGGCTAAATTTTGTTAAAATTTACTATATATTAGGAACTTTAGATGAAGGAGCTATGGTTATCCTATTATATTGAAAATTTTAGTACATATGGTGTACAACATGATAATTCATCCGTAATGTTAGATTTTTTTTTTGTTAATAGTTGAGATAGATATATATTTCTTTGGCTTAATGCCAGATAAGAAATACAAAGATGTCCAAAAAAAAATATTACAATTTCAGAGGCTCTAAAGCCAGCAAAATAACCCAAATGGTATAAAGCATTTCATTTTTACTTTCTATATCCCAAAATGGATCAAAACTGGTACACCCAAGTATAAAGTCCAAGAAAATGAGTCAAAGTATAGGGCCAGCAATGCTGGTCAATCCAGCATGAAATCCTGGGCGGCCTCTCCTTGTGGTGCAGAAGGAGATGGAAGAGAGGGTGGTGCCTCAGACTGAGAAGTCATGACTGCAACGAATTGCTGCATGTCCTCTTTCTCAAAACCTGTAACAAAATTATTAACCCAAAATAACATCAAGAATAATATGTTAGAGATAACTTCATCAGCTGATTTGCATTTAGCACGGAAGATTCTGTTATTTCTCTCCCTCCAAATCATCCAGAGGATGCTCTGGAGAAGCATTGCCCATCCATTAAAAGGCAGGTAATGTTTAAGGTCAGGATAAGCAAGGAAAAGCTCTGGGATTGAATGAAATCCAGGGAATAGTTGAGAGTTCACAAAGAAACTCCAAATCTTCCTTGCAAATACACAGTTAAGAAAGAGATGGGAGTTATTCTCAATACTGACTGAGCAAAATGAACATAGTGGAGAGCCATTCCAATCCCTTTTCACTAAATTTGCTTTAGTTAAGTTTCTGTTTTGATTTACTAGCCAAGCAAATAGTTTCACCTTTAATGGAGAGTGACAGTTCCAAATACTATGAAGAAAGACACTACGTAGTCCACCATCATTAAGCAATGTATATGCATGTTTCACAGTAAAGGCTCTAGAAGGAGTCCAATGATATTCATCCTCTATAGTATTTAGAGACATGGATTGCAGGATATTAACAAATCCTTCCAATTGCATTTGAATCAAATTATATTCCCTACCCTGATAAGGTAAAAACAATTTGTGGAAACCACTGTGGAATATATGCACAGTATGTTTAACTGATGCTTTTTTATATCTAGCAATAGAGTATAACTCAGGGAATAGTGAAGACAATGACTTATCATTGTGCCAGGCTTGTCTCCAGAAGAGACAGTTTGACCCATTGCCCACAAATACCTTAGTAAAACAGGAGAAAAAATTGAAACCCTTTTTAACATGCCTTCATAAGGGTGAGCAATAGGAGGAGACCTTGTTTAAGATGGCCCCAGGCCCTTTGAATAAAAACCTAGCCTGTAAAATTAATTTCCAGATAGGATTGCTATTGTTAGAAAAAAATTGTCAGTTAAGTTTAGCTTTAAGGGCTGCCCCAAAGCTACTCAGGTTTTTAATCCCCCAACCATTCTCATATTTTCTCCTACAGATATTGTCCCAACGAATAAGATGAATACCTTTATTAGTAGAAGAATTGACATTCCACAAAAAAATGCTTCTTAGTCTATCCATAGTTTTCTCTACCGTCCTAGGTAGATGCAATACTGATAGATAATATGTGGGTAAGGCAGATAAGACTGCATTGATCAGTACCAGCCTTCCACCCAAGGATAGCTACCTGGCCTTCCAGGAGGACAATTTGTTTGAAATTTTTTCAATGACAGGAGCCCAGCTAGCACAATTAGCTCTTCTATAATGCAAGGGCAAACCAAGGTATGTAATAGGAAGATCAGATTGGACGCAGCCCATAATTTCACAAGAATGCAAAATTTCTTCCTGGGAAACCCCCACACCAGTTAGTGAGGATTTAGAAAAATTTATTTTTAGTCCAGAGATACTTTGAAAGCAACAAAGAATCCTTTTAATATTAATAAGGTATTCAGTTTGTGCAGGTATAAAGAGTAAAGTATCATCTGCATATTGCAGGATCAGTATGGAAGGACCCCCATGTGGGAAGTTAATCCCAGATATTAAGTACTCCTCCTTGCATTCTGTAACATACCATTAAGAACATTGGAGGCAATTAAAAATAGCAAGGGAGATAAAAGATCCCCCTGTCGAAGCCCATTTGCTGCCCCAAAGAATCCTTTAGGGGTGCCATTGATTAGAACAGAAAATTTTACAGAAGAGATGCACATATGGATCCAGGTAATCCATCTCTCCCCAAAGCCCATACCAACCAAAGAATCTAAAAGGAAATCCCATCTAATATTATCAAAGGCTTTTTCAAAATCAATTTTTAGAATATATCCCTTGATTTTCTGGGAATACATGTAGTGAACTGTTTCTTGAGCCACCAAGAAGCAGTCCACAATGGATCTTCCTGGTAGAAAGGCATACTGAGAAGAATCCAGCAGCTCATGTAATATGGGAGCCATTCTGACAGCCAAAGTTTTGGTAATGATTTTATATAGACTATTAACTAGACTAATAGGCCTAAATTTCTTAATACAATTGGCACCCAATTTTTTTGTAATGAGTGCCAGAAAGGACTAATTAATTGGGGCTAGGAAATTAGGATCATGTGCAGAGTATAGGGAGTGGAATACAGAGAAGATGTCATACTTTAACATCTCCCAGAAGTGCTGAAAAAAGAACAAGGGGAATCCATCAGGTCCTGGAGATTTTTCTCCTACCAGATGAAAAACAGATGACTTTATCTCTGCTTCTTCAAAAGGTACCTCAAGTAGATGAGGAACTGGGACCCTATTGGAGATCAAGGTATCCCAGATCAGGGTTAGTTGGGGGCAGGGGGCCTTGTAAATAAAATACATATTTCCTTATGTCTACCAATGTTACAGAAAAACATGCTCTGTTTTCCTTCAGTCCCGCGAATGTTTCCATTTCTCCCTACGTTTTTATTATTGGAAACTAACACACAAATCTAAGAACTTATTCCGTTTAAATTCCATGATTCTCAAACGACACTATCTGGCATGATTGTACCTTACAGACAAACTAAATGCTTTGATTTTTGTTCTTTTAATAAGATTGCTGTCATTTTATCAAAGCTGAATCGGCTAAGTCTCTGCGGTTAGTGTCACGCAACTAAAATCTAATTATATGATTACTTAATTTATAAGATAATTTAATATATATTAAAAATTTATTTTAATTTTAGTTATATTCACGGTTAATTTAACAAAATATGTTGGATTTTAATACCTTTAAATCAATCATTAATAATTATTTTATTTCAATTAAAGTTTTACTATTTATTTATAAATATCTAATTAACATTAAAAAAAATTATTTTGACTTTAGTATTAACTAACAACTGCTGGATTAGACATGGCCCAAAAAATGGTAGGCCCTGATGGGCCTGGACCGGGCCAACCCGACCCGTCCACGAAAACGGGCCGTGGAATAAAATCCCCCTGCCTAGCATGGTTCGCGGCCCGTTAATGGGTTGGTCCATGGGCTGAGCCAGGCCGGGTCGATCTGGGCTGGTCCATAGATTTTTAAATAAAAAAATTTATTTATTATTAAATAATTAATGTATAAATTAAAAAAACTTGAAAGGATATTCAACATTTTACATTAACAATTAAATTAAAAAAATTATTTATTATTAAATAAATGAAATTTACATTAATATCCTATATACATAGAAAAAACAATAAAAACTTAACATTTACACTTTTACATTTACATCAGATATTCTGATATTCAACAATTTACATTTTTTACGTTTACAATTATTACATTAATATATATTAAAAAATTTACAAGAGAAATTTATACATTTTTTAATCTGTAGCAGAAGCTCCCGTCACTGTTGAAGTTGTTGTCTCTGTCTTCGTATTCATCATTTAAGTTTAAGTTTTATAGACGATTAACTACATCATGCCAATCTTTCAAGTAGACAGAGGTTTCTACAGATTTTTCTGATAATTTACATCTTCTATCACTTAAAACTTTTTTTCTTGCAGAAAAGGCAGACTCCGATGCAACAGTAGATGCCGGAATCGTTAGTAAATCTTTAACTATCCTAGAAACTATAGGAAACCTAACAGTAGTACTAGACTACCACTTTAATACATCTAAGTTATCCATTTCAATATTACTAAATGCAAACTCACATTCTAAATAATTTTCTAATTCATTACTAGTTGTTGATTTTACATATTTTCCTTTTTTCTTATTTAATCTACTCCAAAATGAACTACTACTATGTGATCCTACAAAACTAGATGTATGTGCACTAGAGCTATTTTCACCATAATTATTAAGATATTCTTCAAATAATGCATATAAAGTTTCCTTAATTTTATTATTTTATCTATCTATTTTTTCATTTTGATTCATATTACTAAAAATAACATCTATAAGTACCATGCAATTAACTAATTTATGTCTAAGATCTATGATTAAAGCTAAGCAAGACTACATTGGAGGCTCATTCCAATGACTATTATATTTTTCTTCCATCAATTTAATAATAAATTCAAATTGTGGGAATTGTCTATATTGTTCAAAAGTATTTGTAATATTAAAAAATTAATTAAAATTAAAGAACTAGTAGGATAATATTGACCAAATAATTAATTAGTTGCAGTATAAAATGGTTCTAAAAATGTATGAATTACATTAGCATTATTCTAATCTTCATCATTTAGTAAATAATTAGATCTTCAATTATAATATGTTGTAATTATGTTACTATAAGATAAACATGAAGTTAACATATCATATATTGAATTCCATATATGTTGAACATCTAATTTAAATTTTTTAGCTTTTATACCTTGTTCTGCACATAAATATCTAAATTCTTGAAATCTTTTACTTGATGTTTGAATAAATAATATACTGCTCTTATATTTTCTATATAAGGCCAAATGCAATGTATACATTCTTGTACAATTAAATTTAAGATGTAACAACAACACCTACAATGAAATAAATCATCATTTAACATAGATTTTAAATTTCTTTGTAATATTCCTATTGCAACATTATTATTAAAAGCATTATCAAAAGATATTGAATTAATTTTATTATATATTTTAAATTCTTTACTAATATCTTCTATAATATTTGCTACGGCTTTTCCAGTGTGTGGATGATCAAAAAGTCTAAAAGTAATTAATCTTTTTTGTAAATTTCATTCTATGTCAATCCAATGTGCTGTTAAACATAAATAAGGAAAATTATTTAGACATGACCAAACATCACAAGTTATTGATATTTTACATAATAAATTAAAAAACATTCCAATTAAATTTTTTTATCTTTTTAAAATGTTTTATAAATTATATTTTTAGTAGTATTCGTAGAATGACATTTAAATTGTGGGTTTAAATAATTTTGTACATAACTTTCAAATTATTTTTTTCAGAAAAATTAAAATATTGTTCATCTTGTACTATAAATTTTGTTACACCGTATTTTGCTTCTTCTGTATTATATTTCTAATTAAATATTCTACTAGAACCAACATGTAATTTAGATTATCTTAAGTCTGTATTATCATCTTTATTATGGACAGCTATACATTTTGTTAAATTATTAGCAATATGACCTACACCCCCACCCCTAGGACAAGTATATACTGAATCACAATAGTTACAATAATATTTATTTTCATTTATGGGATTTAGGGTTACATGTTCCCAAACCTATGTGCTTTGCTTCCTAGGTTTTTTAGTTTCACTAGATTGTGTTTGTGGGGTTGTTGTGGTTTTAGATTGTTCTGACTCTTGGATAGGGTTATACTCAGGGTCAACGATATAATCATGATTTCCTACATAAAAAGAATAATCCATTTTTAAGACTAAAAAAATTGATAATAAAAAAAACCTTAACCTAAAAAACCCAAAAGCCAAAAATAGAGGAATTAGAAGTAAAGAAATAGGAAGAATTAGAAGTAAAGAAATTGATGGGCGTCTGGCCGGCTGTCAGTGGACACAGATGTTGGACCGCTAGACAGTTGGAGATGGAGACCGAAGTCCAGAGTGTGAGATTGTTGTTGATGAAGAATGAAAACCAGAGTCTGGAGTCTAGAGTCAAACTTGTATTCCACACAAGGAAGAAGACTTAAGACTTAGGGAGAAGAGTTGAGAAATTAAGAGTGTAGTGTAGAGAGAAGAGAGATGGAGAATTGAGAAGGAGAGGAGTTGTGAAAAATGAGAAGAATGAGGTGGTATATATAGAAGAATGAGATGGATTAATTATGAAAAAAAATAAAAAAAATAGAACATTGCAAGCACATAGACGTTGCACAGCAACGTTCATTTTTTTTTATAATGGATCCATAATTGGTCCTACTAAAACAGACCGCACAAGGCCAGTTCATGGGCCCGATACAGTCCGTGGCCCGTGATAGGCTGAATCGGGTCGGTCTGATTTTTTTCCCGAGTTGGACCGATCTAAGTTAAAATACGGACCGAATCGAACAACCGACCCGACTTAATTTATAGCTCTACGCTAGATTAACAATAAATCCCATCTGTCCCATCTTACCAGAAACTTTTTCTTGCTTCTTTTCTCTCTCTCTCACATCTGCATTCAAGTAGTCTTCTTGTTGCTTACACAATTTATTTGGTTGGTACATTGGAGGATGAACCCTACCAGCAGAATCCAACATGGGCACTTCGTACGTCAACACTCACCCGGCTTCAGATTGCAATTGTGTTGAATTATGATCGAATTAACCTCACGAGTAATTGAGGATGAATTAGTGTCATTTTCGACGGTCCCTTGAATTGCAAGAATCTCTCTCTCCATGTTCATTTGTTCAGATACGAGACATAAAGAATTACAAGAATCTATCTTTTTGGCTCATGAATCAAGATCCAACATATAAAGAACAAAGTGGTGGGGAAGGGAAAGAAACAAGACTGTTTTAAAGGAATATATATATATATATATGGGGACCCAGTAAATAATTATCTTTCTTTTTTTCTGGGAGTAATTAACTTTTTTGCTTGGTAAACAGAGTAATTAACATTTGATATAGGGTAAACTTGTGCTATGACAGAAAAAAAGTATTCTAAGTAATGCATTTTTTTGGCACAATTTCTATGCAAAATATCTTCAACTACTTTCACTTGTGTCCCTTTTTATTGAAATCACCAAAGTTAATGGCTTCCTGCTGTATAGGATAATCTTCTTACTTGCATAGCTTGATACCTGCATTTAAACCAAAAAAGCATGCTCCACAAGCATATGATTCCAAACGAAAATAAATTTCAGAGACACGCTATTAATGAAAAGTGACAAAATTAGTATTTTGCAGTAGCTGTTTTTCTATTCAAGATTCTACTCACGGAGCTCCAAAAGTCTTTGCCACAATCTTTACTATTCTTAACATCTTTCTTTTCTCGGCTTGTCTACCGGATAGATAGGAAAAAAGAATAGGCTCTAGATGCCTACAGCTGTTTGTACATAAACTGGTGCCTGGAGGAGAACAGATTGTGGCAGTTGTATTTTGCATTGATAAGATTGTAGTACTTGCCTTGCATCCTACTGTTGCTGCCAGCTATTCATATATGCTAGGCTTCAGTGTTGTGCTGTTTTTCTGCCAAATACGTCGATCTGTATCTCCTCTTTCCAGTGCTTTGCATGGCATCAGCCACCATATGTGTGCCTTGGTCTACATTTTCTTTAGCCCGTTTGTCATCTTGCTATTAAGAATCTTTTTACCTACATTTATCTTCTTATCTATTTCGAAAAAAAAAAACATTTATCTTCTTATAAAATCAAATTTGTGAAACACACCCACCACATTTCAGTTATTGGAACCATACTTAAGCTGAACTTAGCGATGAGACGTATAGGATGGAAAGACTCTGGAAGGAAGAGGACAACAGAGTTAAATGATGATGTATACAATTAATCTAATAAGTATCAAATATTAGAAGATCCCACCAAAAATATTTGAAATCATTTATTATAGAGATCATTCACACATGAGCATACAATGAGATTTTATACTGGTTCAGACTACATCCTACTTCAATCTTCACGCATCATCATCTTGTGAAGTTCTACCACGATTCTTACTTCAATTGGGGTTCGGGGTGGGGGGATTTTATACTGGTTCAGATTACGTCCTAATTTAATCTTTTTTTTTTTTGGTAAAAAGTTTAAATTGTATTTCGTCGGCTATAAAAAGCACAATAAGAAATACAGAGTATAGAATATTACAGCATAGGAGGCAAAAACCCTATTAAAGAAGTCCCAAAAATATTACACCACCTGCAGACATAGCTGCACAAAAGAAGACCTCAAAGGGCCTCGGGTGGCGCAGGGCCACTACCAGAGTCAGCAAGGGGCAAAGAATCGACTCCAGGGGGTAGCCTGTAGGAGGAGGGGAAAGGGAGGGAAGATGAAGCAGATGGCTGGACAACAATAGCAGAGGAGAAGGCTCTCATCTCCTCTTTTTCAAAACCTGCCACAAAGTTATCAATCCAAAGATTGAAAAAAAAGATTATATCACAAAACACATCATAAGCATTACTACAAGAATTTCTGAAAATCCTTTGATTTCTCTCTTTCCAAATCAGCATCATCATCTTGTGAAGTTATACCACGATTCTTACTTCAATTGGGGTTCGGGCGGGGGGAGAAGAACCTTTTACACTTCTTATAGAATCAATGTTGAAGGATCCAAGCATGCATACCCTTACATTATAGAGAATTGAAAATTTTTAAGAACAAGAGAGCACAAAGATGAAGAAATAGATTTGAAGCTCTTAAAGACTTGAAAAGATTAGAAGAGATGTGGAAATCATCATGTCTTGAGAAGCCCTAGATGTCTCTTTATAAATCTGCAAAGAGAACAACTGTTAATAAAAAATATTTGACATTTGCTCTTCGAAGCAGATGTTCGTGTGGACGTCTGAAAATCCACTAATCTTTAGAGTCACCTAACGGATGTCTAAAAAATACTTTGACTTGAAATGCATCTTCAGCAGATGTTTGCACCAAACATCTAAAAATTCTCTATATTGAATATGCCTTCTAGCGAACGTCTATTTCTACTTGGAGGATGTTTTTCAAATAAAAAAATCAGCTATATACCTGCAACAAACACTCCACCAAAATGGCAATAAAACAAAGAATCTTTAACCAACAAAATCAAACCACATCAATCACATTAAATATCTTTAATTTTGAAAAGAACAAAATAAAATCCAACTCATTTGACATCATCAAAGTATCATTTAAATTCTAAGAATCTCCCCTTTGATGACAATAAATATGAAAAACTCCCCCTAAAAATAAGAAACACAAACATCAATATCCACAATCATTAATTTAAATTAAATTCCCATAATCGACCAAAATTAAATGGTAATAGAGGGTTGAGGGTTGAATAGAAATCCTCAATCATTATGTATCATAATTCACATGTTACACCCCCTTTGTCATAACAAAAAAAAGCAACAAAGAAAAAACAAATTTCAAACAACTATTGAGGAGGTGGATTACGAGTAAAACTCCTCTCAAAATGATCCATCCTATCATTTAACTCCTTAAAACCTTCATGCATCTCACTTTGAATAGCTCGTATCTCTGTTAGAATGTAACACCCGTAAAATTCATCTTGTAATTATTTACATTTTACGAATTTTATTCCTAGATGGGTGTTACTATTTCAAGACACGTTGTGTAGTTTTCAATCTTCATGCATCATCATCTTGTGAAGTTCTACCACGATTCTTACTTTAATTGGGGGGGGGTGGCTGGGTGCATACCCTTACTTTATAGAGAATTGAAAATTTTTAAGAACAAGAGAGCACAAAAATGAAGAAATAGATTTGAAGCTCTTAAAGACTTGAAAAGGATTAGAAGAGATGTGGAAATCAACATGTCTTGAGAAGCCCTAGATGTCTCTTTATAAATCTGCAAAGAGAACAACTGTTAATAAAAAATATTTGGCATTTGCTCCTCGAAGCAGATGTTCGTGTGGACGTCTGAAAATCCACTAATCTTTAGAGTCACCTAACGGATGTCTAAAAATACTCTGACTTGAAATGCATCTTCAGCAGCTGTTTGCACCAAACATCTAAAAATTCTCTATATTGAATACACCTTCTAGCGAACGTCTATTTCTACTTGGAGGATGTTTTTCAAATAAAAAAATCAGCTATATACCTGCAACAAACACTCCACCAAAATGGCAATAAAACAAAGAATCTCTAACCAACAAAATCAAACCACATCGATCACATTAAATATCTTTAATTTTGAAAAGAACAAAATAATTCCAATTTCAAAATAAAATCCAACTCATTTGATATCATCAAAGTATCATTTAAATTCTAAGAATCTCCCCTTTGATGACAATAAATATGAAAAACTCCCCCTAAAAATAAGAAACACAAACATCGACATCCACAATCATTAATTTAAATTAAATGCCCATAATCAACCATAATTAAATGGTAATAGAGGGTTGAGGGTTGAATAGAAATCCTCAATCATTATGTATCATAATTCACATGTTACTCCCCCTTTGTCATATCAAAAAAAAGAAACAAAGAGAAAACAAATTTCAAACAACTATTGAGGAGGTGGATTACGAGTAAAACTCCTCTCAAAATGATCCATCCTATCATTTAACTCCTTAAAACCTTCATGCATCTCACTTCGAATAGCTCGTATCTCTGTTAGAATGTAACATCCGTAAAATTCATCTTGTAATTATTTACATTTTACGAATTTTATTCCTAGATGGGTGTTACTATTTCAAGACACGTTGTGTAGTTTTGTGCTTTTGGGCTTGGGCCTCGTGGGTCAGCTTCTTTTGTATGTCCCTGTGCGTGGTTGGCACTGTGCATTGTCGCACTGTACGTGTGGGGCCCGGGTGTGGGGTCCGTGTGGGGCCTGCGCTCATGGGCCGTTGGTTATGGCTGGTGGTTGGGCGGAGTGGTTGGTGTGCTCGCGCGGTGTGTCGGTGGCTGAGATGTACAGGTGAGCACGCTCCCAGCTACTGCGTGCGCAGGCTTTATAACCCACACTACACTCTTCCACCGTTCGTCACTGTTTTCACCTTCTTTCTTCTTCTTTCCTCCCCTCCTTAGGCGTGTTTCTTCTTCCCCCCACCCTCCATTCCTTATCTTCCTCCTCACTCTTCCTCCTCCACCCCCTTCTCCTTTTCCCCCTTCTCCTTCCACCCGTCTCCCTTGTTTCCCTTAAATCACGTGCCGAGAGAGAGAGAGAGAGATTGAGGGAGAGAAGCGGAGGGCTGCAGCAGCTTGTTGTAGTGCGTGGAGCTCGGGTGGAGCGTCCTTGGGGCCGAAGAGTGTCGAAGGACGTGCGGGGTCGTCGGGATTCGCCGAAGTCGATCGGAGATCGTCGGAGGCGTTTTCAAGAACGCACCTCCACCTCATGTAATAGAGAGCATCAAAATGATAAAAATTGATAAGGTTGCATGAAATCTAGGTAAATTTACATTCCTAGAATTTATTGAGATTTTATGAGAATTTATGGACATTTATGGCGGTTGGTGTGTTTTGGGTCATTTTGACTCTTCTGCCTTTGTGATTTTATATCTTGATGCATGGTGAATGGATTTTAGTTTTGTTTGTTGGGATTTGGAGTAGCCTCGAGGGTCTACCTCTTATGTTTTATGCAACATTTTTAGTACGTGTTTAGGGGGTCCGATCGAAGGTCCTAGTTGGGTTTCCTGATTATTGCTTTGTCTGTGGTGCAGGTACTTTGCCTTTCTCCGGTAGGATGCCTCCTCGTGGTCGTAAGGGCAAGGCCCCTGTTGAGGAGACTGAGTCCCCAGAGAACATAGGCGGATGGAAGGCAGTTCGTGCGGAACTGAGGAGTTTGGCACACGAGATCTCTCACGCGTTCAGCAAGAGTAGTGCCAGTGAACCGTCGGGTGACCCGTGGTTGAACTAGTTCACGAAGCTTCGCCCGTCGTCGTTCAAGGGCAAGGTCAGTGCTGAGGAGAGTGAGGCCTTGCTGAAGAAGGTGGTGAAGATGCTGGAGAGCATGGCGTGCTTGGAGGAGCATTGGGTGTGGCTGGCGACCTACCTACTGGATGGTGAGGCAGATAGGTGGTGGAAGTCTGTGAGGCGGCTAAAGTTCCCGGACTCAGTCACAGTAAGCATCCAGTGGAAGGATTTCAAGGTAGCCTTCTATGACAAATATTTTTCCACTTCTGTGAAGGAGCAGCTTCGTCGAGATTTCTGGAGTCTAGAGCAGGGCACGATGTCGGTGCTCGAGTATGAGACTGAGTTCGCCCGGTTGGAACGCTTTGCTCATGCCTATGAGTCTGAGTAGGAGCGGGCACAGAGGTTTCTGGACGGCTTGAACCCAAGGCTACGAGTGAAGGTGATGGGTTGTAGGTGCTAGACTGTGGAGGACATGGTTGGAATGGCTTACCGCTTCAAGGCGGAGCATCAGAAGTTTTTGGAGAGTCGTCCTAAGGGGAAGGGTAAATTTTGTTTTACCTCCCGGTTCTATTTCTCCGATCCTTCAAGTGCCAGTAGCTCAGGTAGCCCTGAGAAGAAGTAGAAGGCAAGGTCCTGTGTCTCCTCTGCGAACCGGCAGAGTTTTGCTGGGGGTAGTGGAGCAGGCCTCAGTTAGACAGGGTCCAGTGCTCCCAGTGGGAACCAGTGCTTCAACTATGGTCAGGTGGGCCACATCGCTGCATGTTGTCCTCATCATCGGGAGCCTTCGGGTGTGCTATAATTGTGGGAAGGCGGGACACGTTCAGAAATCTTGTTCGGAACAGCCTAAGAAGGCAGGAATATCGCCACAGCAGCCGACTAGGGGACTGGTGTTTACCATTGCAGCTCCAGGCACTGGGTCTTCGGGAGATCTTATTGAGGGTAAGGATGAATAGTTGGTTATGTAACCCTCTAAGATATGTTGTAATCACCTTGTAGTCTAGACATCTGCCTGATTGTATGGATGTGTGGTGTTGTTTTGTTTGGCCATCAGGTTCTTTTATTGTGGCTGGCCGGATGGCTGAAGTGTTGTTTGACTCAAGGAGTTCTTTCTCCTTTATCTCTGAGTCTTTCACGGCGGAGTTGGGAGAGAGACCAGCTAGACTAACCTTTCATCTAGGCGTGGTGACGCCACTGAGGGAGCACAGTTTGGCTCGAAGGTATCTACGGTCTGTCGACTTGACGCTGAATGGCAGAGAGTTCAACGCTAGCCTGATCGTGATGGACATGCAAGAGTACGATGTGATATTCAGCATAGATTGGTTGGCGCAGTAGTCCGCTTTGATCGACTATGCTCGAAGGAGAATTTATTTTAGGACTCCTGAGGATGGGTCTTTCTTTGTGCAAGGTGGGAGTCAGGGTGAGCCTAAGCTTGTCATTTCAGCTATGAAGGCTTATAAGTCCTTGGTCAGGGGTTGCGTGGGGTATCTAGCCAGTATAGTTACCTCCACTTCTCCTGAGTTGGGTGTTCACAATATCACTGTGGTGTGTGAATATCTCGATGTTTTCCCTGACAATTTGCCTGGTATGCCACCTCACAAGGAAGTAGAGTTATCGATCGATCTGATCCCCGGTTCTAGTGCTGTGTCGAAGCCTCCTTATCGCATGGCACCTGCGGAATTGCGATAGCTCAAGACTCAGTTGTTGGACAAGGAGTTTATCAGGCCGAGTGTGTCTCCGTGGGGAGCACCTGTCTTATTTGTCTGTAAGAAGGATGGTTCGCTCCGACTGTGTATATATTATCGGATGCTGAACCAGATCACGATGAAGAACAAGTATCCCTTGCCCCGCATTGATGACCTATTTGACCAGTTGCTGTCTATATCAGTGTTCTCGAAGATTGATTTGAAATCAGGGTATCACCAGTTGAGGATACGAGACTCAGACATTCAGAAGACTACTTTCCAAACGTTGTATTGGCATTACGAGTTCACGGTCATGCCTTTCGGCTTGACTAATGCACAGACTACGTTTATGGATCTGATGAATAGGATTTTCAACCCTTTTCTGAACCAGTTCGTTGTGGTTTTGTTGATAACGTGCCGGTCTACTCCCCTGATGTTGAGACTCATGCCTTGCACCTGAGCGCAGTTTTGGATACTTTGAGGCATCAACAGTTGTACGCCAAATTCTCCAAGTGTGAGTTCTGGCTTAGTGAAGTCATGTTCCTTGGCCAATTGATTTCCGGAGAAGGCATCAGAGTGGATCCTACCATGGTTGAGGTGGTGAGTAGTTGGATGCGACCCAAGACCGTGACAGAGATCACGAGTTTCTTGGGTCTGGCGGGCTATTATAGGAGGTTTATTAGGGATTTCTCCTTCATAGCCGTGCCTTTGACAGAGCTGACCAGGAAGGGTGTTCCTTTTTGCTAGGACCAGAATTGTGAGGTGAGTTTCCAAGAGCTGAAGTCTCATTTGGTTTCTGCCCCTATGTTGTCTCTGCCTTCTGGAAGTGGTGGCTCACTGTGTATAGTGATGCCAGTGGTATTGGGTTAGAGTGTGTTTTGATGCAGCATGGCAATGTCATTGCATATGCTTCGCGCCAATTGAAGGATCATGAGAAGAACTACCCGACCCACGATTTGGAGATGGCTACCGTAGTATTCACTCTCAAACTCTGGCGACACTATCTATATAGGGAGCAGTTTGAGGTCTTCACCGATCACCGAAGCCCGAAGTATATCTACATGCAGAGGGACCTCAACCTGAGGCAGCGCCGTTGGGTGGAGTATTTGAAGGATTATGATTTCTGCCTGTCCTACCGTCCTAGCATGGCAAATGTGGTCGCCGATGCCTTGAGTCGGCGTACGCACGTGATGGCGAGCCTAATGGTCAAGGAGTGGACCATGTTGGAGGATCTGGTGAGCTATAGGCCGAAGCGACATGCTCGGGGAACGGTTGGTGCTTGGGTGGCCAACCAGTCTGTTCGACCTAAGCTGTTAGAGTTTATTGTCGCTTGTCAGCAACTAGACCCATTCGTTCAAGCTATGTTTGAGAAGCTGGAGGCTGGTGGAGAGCCTCATTTCTCTATTGGGGCATATGGAGAGCTAAGGTATGATATGCGTTTGTATGTGCCCCAACATGAGGAGGCCAGGCAGAGGTTGTTGGATGAAGCGCATCGGTCTAGGTACACTATACACCCTGGTAGCACAAAGATGTATCGTGAGCAGAAGCGGGATTTTTGGTGGCCTTGCATGAAGAGAGATGTTGCTGACCATGTGGCGAGGTGTACTACCTGCCAGCTGGTCAAGGCAGAGCACCAGAGACCTAGAAGGACCTTGCAGCCATTGGATTTTCCTGTGTGGAAGTGGGAGCATATTTCGATGGACTTCGTGACTGGTTTGCCACAGACTTATAGGAAGAACGACACCATATGGGTGATCATGGATCGGTTAACCAAGGCTGGTCACTTCCTGACCATTCAGGTGAAGCTTTCGATGCACCACCTAGTGGAGTTGTATGTCTCCGAGGTGGTGAGGCTGCATGGTGTTCCGGTGTCCATTGTGTCGGACAAAGACACGAGGTTCACCTCAAGGTTCTGGAGAACTCTGCAGGAGGCCTTTGGCACTATGCTTAACTATAGCACAACATTTCATCCTCAGTCGGATGGTCAGGCAAAGAGGACTATTCAGACGTTGGAGGATATGCTTAGAGCATGTGCCTTAGACTTTCAAAGGAGTTGGGAGGATCATTTGCCGTTAATTGAGCTTGCCTACAATAATAGTAATCACTCAAGCATCAGGATGGCGCCATATGAAGCTTTGTACGGTAGGCCATGTTGATTGCCGGTTTGCTGCAGTGAGGTGGGCGAGCGTTAGTTGATTCGTCTTGAACTTGTGCAGCTGTATGCGGACAAGGTTGATCTGATCCGGAGCAAGCTGTTGGATGCACAGAGTCGGTAGAATAGCTATGTCGATAGGAGGCAAAGACCACTGGAGTTTCTAGTGGGGGACTTAGTGTTTCTGAAGGTGTCGCCGACCAAAGGTGTCAAGAGGTTCGGGAAGCATGGCAAGCTGAGTCCCCACTATATTGGCCCGTACCAGATCACCCAAAGGATCAATGAGTTCGCTTATCGGTTGGATCTACCACTAGAGATGTCGTTCGTGCACGACATGTTGCATGTCTCCATGTTGAGGAAGTACCTGGCTGATGTTTCTCATGTGATCCCAGTTCAACCACAACGGCTCCAGGAAGATCTATCCTTTGTAGAGGATGTTGTCGAGATTGTTGACCGCAATGAGCAGGTGTTGCGGAATAAGGTGATTCCACTGGTCTTGGTGTGATGGCGGCATCATGGAGTCGAGGAGGCCACGTGGTAACGTGAGAAAGCCATCCTAGCCCAGTACCCATATCTTTTCACCTTGTGATTTCAATGGCGAAATCTTCTTTTATGGGGTTTAGGATGTAACACCCGTAAAATTCATTTTGTAATTATTTACATTTTATGAATTTTATTCCTTGATGGGTGTTACAATTCGAGGCCCGTTGTGTGGTTTTGTGCTTTCGAGCTTGGGCCTCGTGAGCCAGCTTCTTTTGCGTGTCCTTGTGAGTGGTTGGCACTGTGCGTGTGGGGCTCGTGTGTGGGGTCTGCGTGGGGCCTGCGCTCGTGGGCCGTTGGTTGTGGCCAGTGGTTGGGTGGAGTGGTCGATGTGCTTGTGCGGTGTGCCAATGGCTGAGACGTGCAGGTGAGCACGCTCCCAGCTACTGCGTGCGCAGGCTTTATAAGCCACACCGCACTCCTCTAGCATTCATCGCTGTTTTCTCCTTCTTTCTTCTTCTTTCCTCCCCTCCTCAGCTTTGTTTCTTCTTCCCCCCACCCTCCATTCCTTCTCTTCCTCCTCCACCCCCTTCTCCTTTTTCCCTTCTCCTTCCACCCGTCTCCCCTGTTTCCCCTACATCACGCGTCGAGTGAGAGAGAGAGAGAAATTGAGGGAGAGAAGCGGAGGGCTGCGGTGGCTCGTGGCTATGCGTGGAGCTTGGATGGAGTGTCCTTGGGGCCGGGGAGTGTTGGAGGATGTGCAGGGTCGCCAGGTTTCGTCGGAGTCGACCGGAGATTGCGGAAGGCATTTTCAGGTACGCACCTCCACCTCATGTAATAGAGAGGATGAAAACAGTAGAAATTGATAGGGTGCATGAAATCTAAGTAAATTAACATTCCTAGAATTTATTTGGATTTTATCAGAATTTATGGTGAATTTATGGACATTTATGGTGATTGGTATGTTTTGGGTCATTTTGAACCTTCTGCCTTTGTGATTTTGATGCATGGTGAATGGATTTTAGTTTTGTTTGTTGGGATTTGGGGTAGACTTGAGGCTCTACCTCTTAGATTTTATGCATCATTTTTAGTGCTTGTTTAGCTGGTCCGATCGAAGGTCTTAGTTGGGGTGATTTCGGACAGTAGGGTTTTGAGCTGTTTTCTAGGATCGCAAAATTCGGCATACCAAATCAATGAATTTCGGTATACCGATTTCATTCAGTATATCGTTTTTCTGTTAGTTTGGTCCTCTGGTCAATTCGACCCATAGAATCACCCCGGTTGACCGATCTAGTGGATTTCGGCATACCAACGCCAGAACGGCATGCCGAATTAGTGGATTTCGGCATACCAAACTTGTTTCCGACATGCCAAATCAAGGCCCAAATATGTTTATAAAATGTGTTTCCCGAGGGCTTTCTTGATTGTTGTGTTTTGTCCCATTAAGAGGGATTGTGGGCCATCAGTGGTGGTCTCTTGGGACACCTGATGCGTCGTTTTGCCATGGTTTTGGAAGAATTTTCAAAGATATGAAAATGGTTTGGGAAATGGATTTCAAAGAAATAGTTGGCCTGTTTTGGAAAATGTTTTCCTAATTTTCTATGTACAGGCTGAGACAGTATGGGACCGTGTCATTGGGACTAGGGAATGTGACGACATTCTCGCATGGTCGGGTGGGACTCCCTAGTTGAGGTCGAGGGTCGAGATACCTGAGGTTGAGGGGCGTCGGGTCCTGGAGGTATGAGACTCCTTGACTGTCGTCTCAAGACTAGGGTTGTGGTTTGCAGGTTGAGGTGCCATGTGGCATAATGGAGAGGTATGATACTCCTATTGTCGCTGTAAGCACTAAGGCTCGAGTGACGTCGGGTGTGGAGATATGACACACCCTCCTGAGCATCGTGTGTGGTGGACGTGTGAGGAGGCATACCTTGTGGTGACCTGTGCGAGTGAGACACGTGCCCTGTAGCTGGTAGCATCCTGAGAGACAGGATAGCCTTCCGAGGGAGGGGTTGGCCATGTGAGGGTTCTCCAAGTAGGGGGAATCGCGGGATGGTGATCGCTCCTGCACTAGGTGGCTTCACCTTGGTAGTGCAGAACGCCGGGGTCGCTCCTCGGGGGACTGTTTGTGGCCAGAGTTAGGTTGCCTGGAGCCGGACTTCCCGACTCACTATGTGTAGTCTTGGCCATTGAAGGCCTTTGCTTGTGGCTTTGGGTTAGTAGAGCCCCAATTGTGGTTTTGGCCGGTGTGGGCCTGGTTTATGAGGTTTTCAAGAAAATAGTTTGCGAAATAAATTTAAAAAGAAAAGTAATTATGATTTGTTTTCTGTGGTTTTTGTGGGGTGCGTAATGGGTGACTTTTGTCACTCATACGTTTTCCGCGTGTTTTTGGTTTGCAGGTGCAGGCATGCTGCGAGTTAGCGTAGTGCATATAGTCTAGAATCTCCTAGCTGCACACACAGGTTCCTGGTAGTTTGATATTTACTGTTGTAGACACCCCGATTTTGAGGTGGCTCATAGGTAAACTCTCCAGATGTTGCTTTGGATGCGGGAAGCTCAACCACTTTTTGAATCCTATTTGACATTTTTAACTAGCTAGAGATCATCGCACAAACCGACCACAAGCCTATGGCCCAATTAGCAATTCAGGTAGCTAGTGGAGAGCACCAATGTGGAGCACCTAACTGGAGCACCAAGCAGGAGAACTAAATTGGCGCACCTAGCTGGCACATAGCCACTTTTCAGAGTGCTGGCTGCTGCCTTTCCATCTCCCGTGCTTGTAACCCTCGCTAGTGGATATTCCATGTGAATCTACGCTAGGCTCTTCGTTTGCGAGGCTGTTTGCATCCCATGGGAATTACCCTTGTTGAACTCTATAAAAAGACTTCCATTGGTAGCCATTTGGAAAGGACTTGGCAACTCATCACTCTTTGGTGAAGCCATTCACTTACTACCAGCAACCCTCTCTCATTTCCTGGAGATATCCTTACATTCTAGAGCATTCTCAGCCCATCCAAAGCAACAAGGAAATATTATCTTGAGCCTTCAAGGAGGAAACACCATAAGCA
>JAMKQA010024485.1:0-16906 GCA_024699735.1 Posidonia australis
CAACTCCGACGAGGCCTGGGAGGGGGAAACAAACCACTGGAGGCCACCGGACCTCCAGGAAACCAACTGGGAAGACTCAAGGGACCTAGGAAATCTAAAAAGGAAGACCAGAGGGCGGAGGGGTGTGTACCTGGCTGCAGTTGCCTCGCCGAAACTCTGGAACGATGGCTGCTCCTCTCCGCGACGGCCTCTCCTCGCTCTGGCGCTCTGGCTCTCTCCCTCTCGCTCTGGATCGTGGCTCCTTATCTCACTCCAAATCCTCTCAATTCTCCTTTTTTTTCACGCTGGCCTCCTCCTCTCCTTTTTCTTTTCCCGCCCGCGAGCTCCGTCTCTACGGCCACCTACCCCTGCGCGTCCCAGAATGGCCACCTGCTCCTGCGCGTTACGCCAGCTTGGCAGGAAGCCAGCAGCTGTCCCCCACGCGCCGTGGCCTGTCCTTGCGCGGCTGCCAGTGGATGAACGGGGATCCTGAGCTTGCAGCGGCAATTGATCCAACGGCTGGCTGAGGCTGCTCTGTGATTGCTGGAACGGTGTGGGGGCTGGGCTGAATGAGTTCAGTGGCTGGGCTGAATGAGCTCAGTCTAAATGGGTTCGTGAGGTTGGTAAAGCAAAGGATGGGTTCAGTGAGGTGTGATTTTTGGTGAAAAATGGTAAAATCATTTTATGCATGTGGAGAGAGAGAAATAAAGTGAGGATTGGAAGAAAAGGAATGGACTAAGTTGCTCATGGTGGGCCTTCATGGGCTTTTGGGTTCAATTTGGGCTTAATGGGCTTCATGGGCCTCCATGGGCCTGTGTGGGCCTCATGGGCCCCCATGGGCCCAAGTGGGCTTCAATGGGCCCAAATAGGTTAAATGGGCCTAAATAGGTCTTGTGTGCCCAAGTGGGCTCAAATAGGGCTTAATAGGCCTAAGTGGGCCTTCATGGGCCTAATTGGGTTTCCATGAATTAAAAGGGCCTTGATAGGGTTAGAGCTCAGCCACCACATCCTTATTTTGCAAAACTGGAAATTTGGGATGTCTACAATATACTTAAACCATAAGTTAGTGAAAAACTTGTGCGATGCACAAAGGAAGACATAACTAAAATAAGAATTCATTGTTTCTGGATTTTGCTCTCTTGTTTGAATTTGAAACAAGGAAAAGATGCAGATCATAATGCAATAAAAATAATAACATAAACAAAAACCAAAATATAAATTAAAAAAATCTTAAAAATTGATTTAAAAACATATTTATTTCTCATTTATCTCCTTTTAACAAAATAAAGTAGTAATCAACAACATCAAAATTCCTTTAAAAAAATCAAAACAATAAAATACAATGTAGTATAAAAACATGTCTTTTTTTGTTTATCTCCTTTTTAATAGAAAAAATCAATAATCAACAACAAATGAAATTCTTTAAAAAAATAAAAAAAGGGAAATAATTTTTAGAATAAAAAATATACATATTTCTTGTTCATGTCCTTCAAAATTTCTTTCAAAAAAATATCAAATAAAGAATTAAAAATAATTAACAACATCAAAATTTCTCTAATTAAAAACAACAATATCAAAAAAAAAATTAAAAAAAATTTAGAATTAAGAACGTACCCAATCATATATATACATTACATATGGTCCAAGGAGATACTACCACATTCTTTCTTGATAAGTTTAAATTCATGAATGCATAAGAATATTCAAATTCACATGTGCCAAGGATGCTTATGTCATAATACTTCATAAAGTTTATTGGTAACTTAGTATCCTTTGTTGATTAGGAAAGTGATAATACAAATGTGACATTACCTTTCTCTCTCTTACTTTATTTCCAATTAATTGGATAGCATATGATAGTGTTGTAATATAGTAATTGAGGAATTAACATGATGACCATTATTTAAATGTATCATTGAATATAAATCAACTTACGGTGATTAGTAGAAATCAACAAAAGAAATGTAATAAGATCGAAATTTAAATGATTGTAGGAATAAGTAGACTCTAAATAATGGAATTAAAAAAGAAGATAAACTCAAAGAAAGAAAGGAGGAAAAAAAACAAAAGAAGAATTATATTCTCTCTTACTTTTAATGTTTATTATTTCTTTCTCTTTGTTAAACAAATTGATTGATTGATTAATTGATTGATGTAAAATTAATTGTCAGACACTTAATGTTGAAGCAAGTCGGTAATCTAAGCAATAGTAACTTTTATTTCTTTGAAAATAGCTAAATTAGTGGGAACCTCCTACTTTAATCATTAGAATTTGAACTTTAAATCTTTTCAAAAATAACGAAGTATATATTTTTCAATAAAGTACAATGATGATAATCATGAGATTGATCAAATTCTCGATGTCCCTTACAAACGTAAGGAGACTTTACTACTTGGTAAACAATTGTAGACTTAAAATAGTAACTTCACCATGTTGAACGTATCTAATGCTAGATGTCAATATGTTCACAAATATTGTATATTAAAAATGTATTTCAAGATCTAATCACGTCATATTCATCACAAATAGAAAAAATATGTAGAAGTGCACCTGAATCCATGTAGAAATCGTGAAATTCCTTGTTCCTCTCATCTATATTTGGTTTTCTAAACCACTAAGTTCATCTTTTTCTTACTCTTTTTCAAGATGAGGGTAAAAGAGAAGAGAGACTAAAAACTTTGGTTTGGGAATCATGACCTCAATTTATAGAAAACTATAATATTACATATTTCTAATTTAGTCTATCAACAAATGAAAAAATGTCTTAATAATCTCTATACATATTAACCTACATCATTTAAGATGTTAATTGGCTTAACCTAAAAAACTAAATACACCACTATAATGAGTCTAATTAGAAAATAACCTATGATACTTTAATTGATTTTATATTAACTTATATATATTGTTAGATTTAATCCAACAATTGACTCTCCCAATAGGTTATAATTACCACGAGTAAACATAATATTAATCTAGAATGCATTTTTGCTATGCTACTAATACATGAACGAAAAGACGTGTACTCTTACCTAAGGTTGTTAATGGATAAGCTATGAGTAAGGTCGCGCTTTTCGCATACCTATATCTAGGTATCAACATCCATAGTATATATGAATTTATTATCTACTAAGAATAACCTTAATTATATCTATTCCTTACCTATGAAAATAAGTGGATAATATTAGATAAATGGGTAGTAAACGGATAAAAGTTTTCCAATTCTCAAATTAATAAATATAATAAATAATTCACTTCATACATGTAACTTAAATTAACAGATATTACTTGCAAACATCACATATTGAGTTTAACAACATACCTAGTAATTAAATAAGCATCATAAACCAATATAACAATAAGATGTTTAAATAAAATACAACAGTATAATGTTCATATATCTAATAAGAACCATTTGGAATGTACTTTTCTAGTTTTCTTTTTACTACACCACGTATCCATATGGCTAATGGGTTACATGGCAAGCATAGGCATCAAAGTCCATGTAGCATAACATATATTTTAAAAAAATATATTATAATTTATATGGATAACGTAGGCAAAGTGGGTAGCGTAAATGAGTAACCATGTCCATACCACACAAAAATGCAGGCAATTTTTTTATTTGCCCATCCCCTGACTATTAAATAATTAGATAATTATTTTTTAATCCATTTTCACTTAAATAAAACATATAATGGGTTGGATGGTCGGTAAACAATTACGTATTTTCTTATTCAAATATAATATAAAATAATAATTGAACGGAAATGGTCGCTCTGCAACATTTCTGGGACAAGTGATTTAAATCTATACGTAGAAAACGGAAAATGCATAAGCATAACTTGCAGCGCAAAGAAAAAGCACAGACCACAAAGACGAGAGATTTACATAATTCAACATCGGGTGAAAGTTAGACAATGTCTCGTTGTCACAGTGACTAGTAAAACTCTAAACTCGTTACAGATCTCAAGTTCGAATCCTAAGACATACATAAAAAAATTCACCTCCTATTATCTCAACCGTTAAACAAAACAAAAGTATCGGGTGAAAGTCTAGATTTACTAGGGGGAGAGATATCTGCTATGACTTAGAAAACGAGTACAATATTTTCTTCCAAAGGACATCTCACAATAACGAGAGATTGTGAGAAGGTTGCTACCACTTAGAACCCACAGAGTCTCACGATATTTTATTCTACGGTCCACCCCAAGGAAAACTGTGGCCCGGCCCATGTACGAGTCAGTGGGTTGCAACGAGAGGGTCGGTCCACTCCAACGAAACCGTGGCCCGACCCATGTACTGCGTTGTACATTTGTACTCCGTTGTTGTACTCCGCAGTTGCACTATGCAAGCAGCCTCTTATTACCAAGCCAGTTGGAAGATATTTACTTCTAGTGATTTGGAAAAAAAACAAAAAAAAAAAATGGAAGAAGAAGAAGAAGAGGAATAGAGGATTGGTACTTCTCGTCGTTTGCATATTCGTCAAAATTTACTTAGTCCATATCCATTTCGTTCATGCCAATACAAAGTGCATGAATAGATGTAAACCAGGTGTAGAAATCCTTACCCATTCTGGCAATGCACTGAAACAAGCCAGGAGACGACGGTACTGTCCAATTTTAAACGAATAAAATGTCAACAGAATGGCGTGAATTGCGATCTCTTGATGCGCGTGTTACGAGTGTGGGATGCAGACCATGTTGGCAATTAGGACCCAGATAGTAATTTCAACAAACAAGTTAGGGCCTGGATACGGATAAACAAAACAACCTTTTTATAAAGAAGGGTCCGAATAATCCATTTCTTGGAAACGAATTCTGGACTGGTTTCTACACTAACGGCCACGTAGACGGGACGGAATCTAAAGTTAAACAACGAAATCTTCACTGTTGGAAGAAAATTGTAGACTTGTAGATGAGAAGATGAGAGAAGATTGAATTGTGAAGAAAAATAAATTGAATAAGGGAACATTTATAAGATAAATGGAGCGATAGTTGTTGAGATTAAAAATAAATAAATTTAATGCAACAACTAAATATTCGTTGAAAATGGCTACAATATTTAGTCGTTGTCCGTTACCAACGATTTTATAGTCATTACAGAATAGTGTGCCAGCCTGATGCGTCAGATATGTGCGTCTTTTTTTTTTTTTAAATTTTTACTGACAGATTGGTCCGGTCCGGTTCGACACAGATTGATTTCACGGACCAAATTAAACCTAGTAAACGAACTTTCACGGACCTAGACCTGACACAACCCACGACACACGACGTACCTAACTCGGTCCGACTTGCGGAATTTTTTTTTTGAACCAGATTGGACCGGAGCCTTGTCGTTCACATCAACACGACAGATGGAAGTAGACGGAGGGCCGATCGAGCACTCAACTAAGACCACATCACGAAAAATTAAAATCAGAGAATAAACACAAACAACTAGGAGTCGAAAGTACAGCGCGTTACGGCAGCTCGGAATGCAAGTACCAGTGGGTTGTACTCCCAACACTAGTAGTAGGAACCGGTCATAGTTATTCAGTACAAAAGTAAGTTGGAGTACAATAACCAAAGTGGATATATACGTGCCTACGAGGCCATGGAAACATAGCGTGAGTAGCTGTGAAGGGGGGAGGAGAGAGCGAGGCGGTTGTTCATGGAATGGGAGTTCCAACAGGAGCGATCTGTGGACACATGAAGCAATAGCTGAAAACATATTTTGTTGGTTGTCATGCAACTCAACGCTTCATGTGTTCTCAGGTCGCCCCTGCCGGGCCTTCCTCTGGATTGGAAGAGACATGCAAAAACTTGTTGTCTGATTCACATGTGTGATGTACATGAGGTGTGCTTTCTTCTTCATCTTCTCCTTCTTCTTCCCCTCTTTCTTGTGCAAGTGCAGCAGATATGCGGTGTTTCTTCTTTATTTGTCTGAACATTTCGATGGTGACATGTAAATTTAGTTTCACTTAATGAATCATAAATGTAAAGTCTACCGTGGTGACAAGTTGAGATGGCCGAGTTGGTCTAAGGCGCCAGATTAAGGTTCTGGTCCGAAAGGGCGTGGGTTCAAATCCCACTCTCAACAACCTGTTGTTTTTCTTTTTCCCTTTTTTTTTTTTATATTTTGGGTGCTTCCATCATCATCATCATTATATTAATGCCTTGTCAGTTTGACAATTTATTTGCAAATCTCAAGCCTTTCCACTGGACCCTAGCTGTAAACTAGTGTTATTTCATTTTTTAAATAACATTCCATAAGACAGCAAAGACAACATGGAGATTGGAGAGTCCTCCAGACCCAGCAATCTGCCAAATAAGAATAGGAACCTTAATTCTCCATGATTCTGGCTCTGTCAGCATCAAAATCTGTCAGAACCTTTGATCAAACGCACCCTATGACTGCTTGCATATGATGCAATGGAATCATAATATCATAATAATAAAAAAAGGAACTCTATGTGATTATAATAGACGTCTGTCCTTCTCCCTTGGTAATAATAGAAAGCATTGACCAAAGGAGTCAAATAAGATTCTCTTGAGTTTCAGTATCGAATACTCTGCTTCTTGTTTAACTGGTGGTATATTATATGGTCTTTAGTATATCATCCTAAGATTTTATCCTTATGCCACCATCTGATTGTTAACTTCGGTGGGATGAAAGGTTTCCACGTTTTCAAGAAGAATAAGAAGAAGAAAATTGGGTAAAAGACGTCTGTGTTTCCATAATAGCTTAGATCCAATACAAGCAGAAAACCCCGTGCAATGTGCAGGGAAAAAAGGCTCAGAAAAATAGGAAATAATAAAAAATACTATCTTCAACTTTTTTCATGCCATTTTCCTAAGAAAAAAATTATTTAAGCGAATATTAAAAAAATTTAAGTAAGTTATAAATCAATGAAATGATTGGCATAAATGATTATGATGTATAATAAAAATATCTGAATAAATATAGAAAACTAGGCATCTGATGTACTGGGGTAAAGATTAATGAGAAAATTAGTTCATCATGCCGTTTCTTATAATGGGATCGATGCAATTTTGTGAATTGGCTAAATTTTGCAGGTTACTGTGTTACCGTAAGGCTTGTTTTGTATCTTTAGATCTCTTCTAATATATGAAAATGTTATTTCTTTTTCCCATGTTTTGTTATAAATTGTATTTTACTCATTACAAATATAAAAGGCATGGGTGGGGTGATCTTCAATCGAAAACAAACTTTTAAGTTACTATCGTTGGTGATATTTGAGGAAAACAAATTTTAAGTTGGTTCATTGGTGACATATGCACTACAGTAAGCAAAATAACTTCCTCTTTGAGTTTATTTTATTATTCATGTTGCAAATTATCCATATGTCCTTTGTAATAGTCAATACTACTAAGTATAGTATAAACTGGAAGAAGAACTTATGATTAATGTTTTTATGCCAGGTATGGTTGCACAATGAAAACTGTCAATGGCAATTTGGACTTGACTCTGATTGATTGGTAGTTTGACATGAATTTGATTGTTAGAAATATAGGAATTTTAATAAGAAAATTAAAAAGCCACCTACTTGGCTTCTGTAATTGGAGCTTTGCTTGCTTAAATTTAGTTTTGCAATTCATAACATTTAGATGATGTAGTGTATGCATATGTTAGCAGATCATGCTCTGTTTAGCTTAATCTTGATAACTTATTTTGACTAAAGTTGGAATCTCATTTAAGAAAAAGAAGGACAAAAAAAAAGGTAATTAGCAAAACAAAGCAACAACAATAGAAGGAGAAGAGGAGGAGAACAAGGAAGAGAAGGGTGACCTTGAGAAAGGAAAATCTTGGTGAATCAACAAATAATCTTGTTGTTCTTCTACTCTTTGTTTCTAGACAAATAAATCATAGCCAAATCAATTATTTTTTTGAGTAAGGAAAGTTCAAAAAATGAAGTGTGAATTTGAAAAGGATGAGAGGGAAATTCAAATAAGAGATGATGAAAAATAGAAAAAAAAAAAAGGAAAAGAAGAAAAAAGGAATGTTGGAAATAAGTATACCAAATCATAATTAAAAATTTATATTATTAAAATTGATATGTAATTTCAAAAAACATCATGACAACCATGAAAAATAAATTTATTTAGTATAAATAAAAATATAGGGATAATATACCTGACTCGTACTTCAATGTCTAACACTTTTAAAACTTGATTCATACACAGGCTGGCACGTCGTAGCAGTGCAGTGCATTTCAGTAGCTGCTTGTGGTTAGAGTTGATTGGCTAGCGCTGAGTTTCCCAACTCACTATGTGGTTTTAGCTATTGATAGCATTGATTGTAGTTTTGGGCTGGTAGAGCCTTTACTTGTTGGTTTGGCCAATGTAAACCGTGTTTGTAGTGGTTTCGGCTTATTAAGCCCAAATTGCTGGTTTTTGATGGATTTAGAAGAAATGATTGCAAAATTGTTTTAAAGGAAAATATTATAATTTTGTTTTTCGCCATTTTATGGAGTGCGTATTAGGTAAATTTTTCCACTCATGCTTGTTTCTCGTGGTTTTAGATTGCAGGTGCAGGTGAACAGGTGAGTTTTTACATAATACACATAGTCTGAAGTCTCATAGCCACATACACAAGTTTTTGGTTATTTAGATATTATTGTTTAACTTTAATTTCCTGTAATTCAATTTATTTAAATTATTGTGAGAAATTGGGAATGTTACGGTGGAAGATCGTCTCATAAATCTATACAAATGATCCTTTTATAGACTTACAAAAGCTTCCATATGTCAGAGATAAATCCGATTACAAAATTTTAATTTTAATTTTAAATACTAGATTTTTACAACCAAAGCTTCCCGCAACTAAAAATTGAATCAAACATATCCTCCACAAACGCCAAAGAGGCGCCATCTATGCAATTGAACACCTACGAGTCATTTATGTCAGTTGAGATTTTATCTTGTTTATTATTGTCGTTAGTTGATATTTATCCAAGTCTGGAAACATATGAAAGCTTGAATTTATATTTCTAATGTAGCTCCATACATTTTTATGTAAAAAACTTTTCTTTTTTAGCACATTTATTCTTTTTTCATTCTTTTTTCTAAATTCTTTTAAGTCCCCAATTTCCTATATAATTTACACAAAACACCTAGACGTGTAAAACAGGCCTGGTCAAGCCGACCCAGTCTAAAAAACGCTAGGCCCTAACGGACCTGAACCTGGCCAGCCCGACTTGCCTACAAACACAAGCTAGGTTGGGCTGGGCCTTGGATAAAAACCCCTAGCCCGGCACAGTCCACAGCCCGCTAGTGGGCCGGTCTATGGATTTTTAAATTTAAAAAATGTATTTATTATTAAATAATTAATCTATAAATTAAAAAACCTCAAAAGATATTCAATATTTTACATTAACAATTAAATTAAAAAATTTATTTATTATTAAATAAATGGAATTTATGTTAATATTTTATATACATAAAAAAACTTGAAATTTACATGTTTACATTTACATCAAATATTTTGATATTCAACAATTTACATTTTTTACATTTACAATTATTACATTAATATATATTAAAAAAATTACAAAAGAAATTTATTCATATTTTTTAATCTGTAGCAGAAGCTCCCGTCCTTGTTAAAATTGTTGTCTCTTCGTCTTCTGATTCGTCGTTTAAGTTTATATTTTGTAGACGATCAACTGCATTATATCAATCTTTTAAGTACACAGAGGCTTCTACAGATTTTTTTGATAATTCACATCTTCTATCACTTAAAACTCTTTTTCCTGCAGAAAAGGCAGACTCCAACGCCACAGTAGATGGCAGAATCGTTAGTAAATCTTTAGTCATTCTAGAAACTATAGGAAAACTAACAGTAGTAGTAGACCACAACTTTAATACATCTAAGTTATCTATTTCAATATCACTAAATGCAAACTCACATTCTAAATAATTTTCTATTTCATTACTAATTATTGATTTTACATATTTTCCTTTTTTCTTATTTAATATATTCCAAAATGAACTACTACTACTACTACTACTACTACTACTATGTAATCCTACAAAACTAGATGTATGTGCACTAGAACTACTTTTACCATAATTATTAACATATTCTTCAAATAATGCATATAAGGTTTTCTTAATTTTATTATTATATCCATCTATTTTTTCATTTTGATTCATATTACTAAAAATATCATCTACAAGTACCATGCAATTAACTAATGTATGCCTAAAATCCATGATTAAAGCTAAGTGTGACTACATTAGAGGTTCATCCTAATAACTATTATATTTTTCTTCCATCATTTTAATAATATATTGAAATTGTGGGAATTGTCTATATTGTTGAAAAGAATTTGTAATATTAAATAAATTAACTAAAAGTAAAGAACTAGTAGGATAATATCGACCAGATAATTGATTAATTGTAGTATAAAATGGTTCTAAAAATGTATTAATTACATTAGTATTATTCCAATCTTCATCATTTAATAAATAATTAGATCTTAAATTATAATATGTTGTACTTACGTTACTATAAGATAAGCATGAAGTTAAAATATCATATGTTGAATTCCATATATGTTGAACATCTAATGTAATTTTTTTAGCTTTTATACCTTGTTCTGCACATAAATATCTAAATTCTTAAAATCTTTTACCTGATGTTTGAATAAATAATATAGCTACTCTTATATTTTTTATATAAAGCCAAATGCAATGTATACAATCTTGTACAATTAAATTTAAAATGTAACAACAACACCTACAATGAAATAAATCACCATTTAATATAGGTTTTAAATTTCTTTGTAATATTCCTACTGTAACATTATTATTAGAAGCTTTATCAAAAGATATTATATTAATTTTATTATATATTTTAAATTCTTTAATAATATCTTCTATAATATTTGCTATGACTTTTCTAGTGGGTAGATAATCAAAAAGTCTAAAAGCAATTAATCTTTTTTGTAAATTCCATTCTATGTCTATCTAATGTACTGTTAAACATAAATAAGGAAAATTATTTGGACCTGTCCAAACATCACAAGTTAATGATATTTTACATAATAAACTAAAAAACATTCCAATTAAAATTTCTTTATTTTTTTAAAATGTTTTATAAATTATATTTTTAGTAGTATTCCTAGAATGGCCTTTAAATTGTGGGTTTAAATAATTTTGTATACAACTTTTAAATCTTTTATTTTCAGAAAAATTAAAAAGTTGTTTATCTTGTACTATAAATTTTATTACACAATATTCTTGCTTCTTCTGTATTATATTTCCAATTAACTATTCCACTAGAACTAACATGTAATTTAAATTGTCTTAAGTCTGTATTATCATTTTTGTTATGGGCAACTATACATTTTGTTAAATACCTAGCAATATAACCTACACCCTCACCCCTAGGACAAGTATATCCTGAACCATAATATTTACAATAACATTTATTTTCATTTATGGGATCTAGGATTACATGTTCCAAAACCCATGAACTTTGCTTCCTAGGTTTTTAAATTCCTGTA
Source organism: Posidonia australis (assembly GCA_024699735.1). Taxonomy (NCBI): domain Eukaryota; kingdom Viridiplantae; phylum Streptophyta; class Magnoliopsida; order Alismatales; family Posidoniaceae; genus Posidonia; species Posidonia australis. Next base: position 11,493 of record JAMKQA010024485.1, read on the forward strand.
AATTGTGTTTGTGGGGTTGTTGTGGTTTAGGGTTGTTTTGACTCTTGGATAAGGTTATACTCAGAGTCAGGGATATAATTATGACTTCCTACATTAAAAGGATAATCTATTTTTAAGGTTAAAAAAATTGATAATAAAAAAACCTTAATTCGAAAAATCCAAAACTCAAAAATAGAGGGATTAAAAGTAAAGAAATAAGATGGATTAGAAGTAAAGAAATTGATGGGCGCTTGGCCGACTAGCAGTGGACACAGATGTTAGACTGTTGAACGACTGGAGATGGAGACCGAAGTCCGGAGTGTAAGATTGTTGTTGATGAAGAATGAAGACCGGAGTCCAAAACTGAACTTGTTTTCCACACAATGGAGAAGAGTCGAGATTTAGGAAGAAGAGTTGAGAAATTAAGAGTGTAGTGTAGAGAGATTAAGAATTGAGAAGGAGAGGAGTTGCAAAAATAAGAAGAATGATGTGATATTTATAGAATAAGTGGTGGATGATTTATGAAAAAAATAACGTTCACATGAACGTTGCAATGGAGCAACGTCCATTTTTTTTAATTTAAAAAGGGAAAAAATTGGCCAACCAGGTTCACCCTTAAAACGGGTCCATGATTGGGCCTAATACAATGGGCCGAAACGGGCCTAGTCCATGGGCCCAATACGGCTCGTGGTCTGTCACCGGTCGAGTTAGGTCGGTCCGATTTTTTTTCCAGGTCAGACCAGTCTAGGCTAAATTAAGGGTCAAGTCGGACGATCCAGACTGGTCTAACCTAATTTACACATTTAAAAACACCTCAAGTAGTATTATCTATAAATAATAATTAATAAATATGAAAAATAAAATATATATGAATTATGTGCTCATTACCTACGCTTGTCCCTCACACCCGAGTGTTGTAAGCACATCAATAGAAAATAAGGTATTTTGCTTGAAACCCAAAATTAAATCCCTACGATAAACAAGCAATACAATCACAAAAACTTGAGAAAATTGAAATTAAAGTCATAAATTACGCATCCAAACATTAAACAAGGTGAATCACTAAAAAATTCGACTGAGAATCACACAAAATGGGATGTTCTTATAAATCTTTTATGGCTATGTTCAGTAACGATTCCATTTCCTAGGAGTGTTCTTATTTATCTGCTTCTGTTGACTTGCGTGTAGCATATACATTCTTAATGGAAACAATTACAAAAAAATGAAGATCTCACTTGGATATTACTCTACGTTGTCTTGATCATGATGTTTTCCTTGGAGAAACAGAGCAGGAAAGCCATATTCATCAATCCCTGCGAAATCCAAAGTCGTGGGAGGAATACCTACGCCTCTTACAGCTAAGGAACTGTTAGGGACCTTGATCTAAAATTGGAAAACGACTACATGATTCATGACATATGTTAAACTCTCTTCTGATGGCTCATGGCATATTGAAAGCAAATTACAACACTACAGAGAAGAAACGGTCTATAAAGTAGTTGATTGCTAGGCAGGTATACTCAAGAAGAAGAGGATTTAAAATGGGCAAAGTAGATTTTGCTCGGTTAACGACCCAATATCCAAGAAAAAGGGAGTTTAGAAGAAACTTGGATAAGAAAGAAAACTCGGAAAGCCTCAAGGACTTGAGTAAGGAAACCATGGTGCATGATAAAATAAAGGATTAATCAGAAGCCAAAAAAAAAGAGGTTGTTATTTTATGGGAAGATAGTTTATTTATCAAAAGTACTTTTACTTCTGTACGCCTTTTAAGCAAATTTAGTAGATGCACCACGTAATACTTGGTGGACTAACAATAGTGGTTCCACTCATGTTTTGATCTCACTACACAGGGCTTTGCTAATCCAGTAACAAGATTACGAGTCCATTTAGTACCGATTATTAGAATCAGGTTATGAAAAAAACACTTATTTCTGAAAAGTTGAGCCAAACTGTTTTTTTTATGTCAGATTATTCTATTAAGTTAGTTTTTTATTTGTATAAAAAAACTGTCAATTAAGTTGATTATAAAAAACTATAAAAATTAACTTTTTCAAAAACGTTACTTATGAAAATAATCTGTTTTTCCATAAACGTTGTCAAACGCTATCTACATCTCGTCACCTCCAATGCTCTTAAAACTCTAGCACCATCCTCCACTATCACTGCACCGCCGCGGCGATCACAACTATATGTCACTGCAGCCACGGCCATAGGCACCTAGACCATGCGAGACATCCTCTCCCACCGCAGCATGGATGCTCCAGATTAACATCAATCTTAATCATGTGGTCTTCTTTTCTTCTTTCGTGCAGGAGGTGGGGAGATTGCTTGGAAAGAGTGGTGGTGGAGGTGGCGGCGGCGACGGGGACTACACCAATGCATGGACGGGTGGTGTTCAGGACACAGTCGTATCTCGAGCCGGCATTGATCCGACAGCAGCAGACGGAGTTTGTGGCGAATGGAAAGCAACTATAGGTGTTGAGAACCATGATCAATGCGTACGATGGTGCTTGCATCAGACATTAGTGTTAAGATCGCCCAAGTGTACGTAGCTGGATTAACATGTTTTCTAAGTGAGAGTTGGAATGAAGTTGAGGCTTAATCTGTAATCTGTTGGGTGCAATAGCTTGATCTTTGGCCGTCTGTAATATTGGCAATAACATTGCCTAATTTTGTTTTCATACTTACTTCCTCTGGTCTTCGCCTGATGATTAATATCTAATACTAAATACTTACCTTTGCCAAAAAATAGCTTGATCTTTCTATACTACACAACTCTGATTGAGATTGATTTGCATGTTCTGTTTTGGTTTTTAATTTTATGATATGATTGCTACATGTTTTTTTTTTTTTGAAATCGGTATTCTATTTTATTTTATATATTCCAAAAGCTTAGCCACATATAAGTCCAGAGTTGGAAAAAATATTACAGATTCTCAACTCCAACTGACAAGGAGCAAAATACCAAAGTGCAGAGGACTTTAAATTACAGAACCTTAAAAGAGATTGAAAGTAAGCAGTATTTCTCGGCTAACAAGAATTTAGCCATTAAAGAGTATTTTCCTCCACAAGAGCAGGAGTGGAAGTATTTTCTTCTCTACCATTCTGACCAAGATCCAAATGGTCAATATCCATGTTTTTATTATGCTGAAAAGAAGTAATAGATTGCAGAATCTCATTTTTTTCAAAACCTGCACCCAATCGATGAACCCGAGATGGAGTCGTCGGAACAGAACCAACATTTGCCAGAGATGAATCACAGTCCAAGACTCACAAGTATAATCAGGAACCAAAGAAAATTTTCAGTAGAAAAGAAACTATAATTTCATCATCCATATCATAATCAGAGTGTTCGGATTCAAGCAAATAAATGCCTTAACCCTAGAACAGCTGATCAGAGAAAAATTTCACCGTAAATCTCAATATATGCCAACAAATGCCATAAAATGCCAACAAATTCCAGATCAATATGCAAAGGAAGGGGTAAGAAAGTGTTTTAGCTGAGATTTATACCTTCTAGTAGTTTACCTAACGAGAGAAGACCAATATCGGCGAGAGGCCGATCCCATCTGCAAGTAGGCAAGGGGCCGAACCCGTCGGCGAGACTATGTTCTAACGGAGAGGAGGCTGAGGAGAGGAAAGTAAAGTCCCAACAAATAGGCGTAGATCTGCTAGTAAGCGTAGCCTAGTCGGACTGAGGAGAGAAGGAGGGAGAGGCCGATCTGAGAGGTAGATCTGGGAGAGGAAGGAGCCATATTCTGTTCCTTGCTACTCGGAGGGAAGGCGTAGCACAGAGGAAGAGGGAGATCTGGAAGAGGTAGATCTGTTCCTTGCTTGATTGCTACATGTTACATGGATTGACTTGATCCGTTGGAAAAGTTAGTCCACTTTATCAAAAACTATATATATGATGTGTGGTTGGGGAAGGACGAAGGTAAGGTTATACGTTGAGTACTTAAAAACAAAGGGGTTGTTGGACATACGATTCTAAACTCCAACTCATACGACCTATTCTCAATTATTGTTGTGAAATGTTCACAATGCATGTACTTTTTAAGTCACCAATTGCCACGTATGATACTTTTACTCTCGTCGTAAACACTGAGATTCGAATGTTGTCGAGTATGAAGGTATGAGACTCTTTTCTGAGCACCGTATGAAGAACGTCATAAGGAGGTGTACCTTGTGGAGGACAGTGCAGATGAGACACACGCTTCGTAGCTGGTAGCTTCCTGAGAGATAGCATTGACTTCTCCTAATAAGGGTTGGTTTTATGATGGTTCTTCGGGAGAAAGAATTGCGAGACGACGCGACTCCTGCAGCACGTCATGGCAGTGCAATGCACTTTGGTGGTTGTTTGTGGCCCGAGTTGGTTGCCCGACGTCGGATTTTCCGATTCATTGTATGTAGTTTTGGTCATTGAGGACCTTTCTTGTAATTTGGACTTTTATAAGGCCTTGTTTCATGGTTTTCGACCTGTTGGACCCAAGTTATTGGTTTTTAGTAGAGTGGGAGAAAATGATTGTGAAATGGTTTTAAAGGAAAATATTATAGTTTTTATTTTCCACCATTTTATGAGGTGCGTTTAGGTGACTTTTGTCATTTACACTTGTTTCTCGTAGTTTTGGGTTACAGGTGTAGGTGAGAAGGTGGATTTTGCATAATATACATAATTTAGAGCTTCATAGTCGCACACACAGGTTCTTGATTGTTTGAATATTACTGCTTAGCATTAATTTTTTGTTATTAAATTTATTTTAAATTATTGTGGAAATTAGAGATATCATATGGATAATGGGTAGGACAGCGATTGGAAATTCTTGAAACGAGTATTGACTTGACCCCGTCAGGAAATAAAGGATTACAATAAACCCTAAATGGTCATTTAAAACTATTTCTTAAATGATTTTCTTGAATTCTAGCACATTTTCCTTGTGACAATCAGACACAATGAAACTATCTTTTGAGATTACAATGTGATTCTTTGTGTAAGCTTCGGAGCTCAATTGTTGTATAGCTCTTTTGAGTCTTTGTGATTGTATCATAATGTGTTTCATCTTATGCGGCAAACGAGTTCTCCTTTCAAGTATTTTCCTTCTTCTTCAATATTCCCAGCTCGCCCTGTCGTCCCAGGAGTCGATCCTGCCTCCACCTTTCTTGAGGACTGTCACCATCCTCGATACGCCCAGAGGTTTCGAAGCGTCGTTGTTCGAGGTTCCCCGAGTGTCATGTTCAGACATCCCAAAGTTTTCAGATCCCAGAGTTTCGAAGGCAGAGTATTATTTATTTATTATCATTCGGCAGATCATGTTTTCTGATCTAATTTTCTACAGATTACATGTAGACTCACAAGCACGGGCGGTTGCCCAGCACAACGTGCTTGGTTGTCAAGGAATCGACATCTTGCTCTCTGACAAAACTAGCAGTAATCTCTG
>JAMKQA010024486.1:0-16329 GCA_024699735.1 Posidonia australis
CACACACCATAAAATGGTAGTGATATTTTGATAATCTATAATTAAAAAAATAAATTCATACAATCCCCAAAATACTCCCATTCCAAAAATATCCCCACTTTCCTCTGCCCCCGACCTCCCAGCCCCAGGTCCAACACTCCGACCCCATGGCGGCCAGCGCCACAAACCCCGCTACCCAGGTTCCGGACGACGACGACGACGACGACGACGCTCCGGTGCTCAGCGGTCGGGCTCTGGAGGCGTTGAGGGAGTTCTTGTACGAGCAGCAGCAGGGGAAGGTGGAGGAGGAGGAGGAGGAGAGAGTGACGTTGGTGGCAGAGGACTGGAGGTTGAGCCAGTTCTGGTACGAGAAGGAGACGGCTGAGACCGTGGCTGAGGAGGTCGTGAGGATCTGTGGGTTCAAGGGGAAGAATGGGGAGGATCCCTCTGTTGCCTGTGTTGCTTGCCCAACTCTCTATGTTTACCTTAAGGTTAAACTTTTTGATGTTTCAGTTTGACATTGGATTGATTTGTCGATCTTGGTTTGTGGGGTTTTTGTGTGGTTTGTAAGGATTGCACCTTTTTCGTTGAAGAAGTTGGGTTTTCCTTTACGTTGAAGAGACTTTGATTTTGTTGAAAATATTGTTTAATTTGGAAATTTATCTGCATAAAGTTTGGATTTCTTTTCTTTTCTTCTTCTACCATTGAATTTGAGACTGCTTTAGTATACACTTGTTAACGAGACTTTGTTTTTGTTGGTATTGGTGAATTTCGATGTCTCGAGTCTTACACGTTTGAGATGGAGCAGTTGTTGTTCAAATCTGGAACTTTTAATATGAAATTTGTTTGTCGAATTTGGCGACTTTATCTCATAATTGTATTGTAAGAGTGTTTTTTAATCGTTTGGTACACGCTGGTAGTTTTTGCTGGCTGGTTTACCTTGGAAACATTACATGTTTGCAATGAACTCGATGGTGCCCAACAAATGAGTGAAGATGGAAACTTTAACGTCTGAATCAATTTTTTTTTAAGGAAAATTATACTTTGGTATCTCGATATTTTTGGATTTCTTGATTTGGTACCTAGTGTTTGAAATTATACACTTCACTGCCTTTCACCGCCTTTGCCTCCCAGGCACCTAGCTGTAATATTGCTGCTGGCGTTTTTAACACTCAGGGAATCCAACTGTTTATTAGAAAAAAGGGAAGGGAGGAGCAGCAGTTCGGCCCCTATACATCGGCTCCTCCTCCCAGCAAGCATACCCAGGGGCAGAGGTATTGTCGGGTGGGGGGGTTGCTGTGTGGAAGAAACCCTATTATAACTACTTATTTACAAAGTAAAAAGTTGGGAGACAATGTAATTTATCTATCCTATTTAAATTCAAAATTTATTACACTTTTAATATCATGCAAATTTTAGAAAAATTTAATACTACAATGCAAGATTCATAAACACATCTTATGTTTTGGGGACTTTATGAGGATTAAAATTATCTTTTGGGGACTTCTTTTGTAAATATTCATGTTTTAATGGTTATATTTTGCGTACTTTATAGAAAAAGAGAAAGAATACTATATGTTCTTTCTAAAAATTATTCTTATTTTTATTAATATTTTTTTATTATATTTAGTAGCATATGTAATGCAAAGTACCGCCCTTCCTTTGGTTTAATTCTTGTCTCTACTAGGAGTGGGTACTTAAACCGTCCAAATCGGTTAACCGAACCGAACCGAACCGAACCATTTTTGGTGGTTCAGTTCATTTTTTTAAATTCATTGGTTTGTTTGGATTTAAAATATCTCCAAACTGAACCATATGGTTCGGTTTGGAGTTTTAAAGACGGTTTAATCGAACTGAACCGAATCGAACCCAATATAAACTATATATATTAATATGTATATTAAATATTTAAAAGAATATAATTATGTATCTTTTAGAACCATGGCTCGAATCATAGTCATTTTTATGTATTTTTTATTAGGTTGTATTTTTTACTGATTGTTACTAGAAGTCAAACAAAAACATTTTTGGTCATTTTTATGTATCTTTTACCAGACTGTTTTATATTTGATACCTGTAGTTGATTAGCTTCACTATTGTAATTCTATTATAACACGATACATGAGAATTTCATATTACTAGGAATCATGATTTTTGTTTAGAATTTTGTAATATTAGATGTAGTTATTGTCATTTTATCTCATATCTAGTTATATTATTTCATTTTTCACTATCAATATTTTATTTTTTTATATGTTTTATTAAATAGTTAAACCACAAATCGAACCAAACTAAACTGATTTTGAATGGTTCAATTTGGTTCGGTTTCAATAGATAAAATGGTTCAATCCGGTTTGAAAATTGTTCAAATCGAACTATATGGTTTGATTTGTGGTTTCGTCTCAAATCGAACTAAACCAAACCGTACCCACCTCTAGTCTCCACCACTGAGCATACCCCTCTTCCCTCCAACTTTGGACCACTACTCAGACCACTTCGTTTACCTTCGTTTGCCTTCTTTTGTGATTTTCAACCACTTCGGTGATGGTTAGCAGCGACTCCAAATCTTCTCCATTCTTCTTTCTTTTTCCTATTTACAAGGTCTTAATCTCATTATATGTTATTGTCTTGAGTGCTCATTATATTTTATCGTTATCTTGTCATTTTTATTTATTCTAAATGTTGTTTAGTGTTTAATATTGTTTAAAATAGATATGTTAACTCATATATAGTAATAATAGTAAAAATTTGAATTATTTTTTCAATTTATTAATGACCCCTAGGTGCCCCAGCTCAATACCTGGGCACCTTAGTAACCTTGATTCTTTGGTACCTTGTTATTTCAAATTTTAACAATTGGACACTTAAATTTTGAAAATGGAGGAGGGTAGTTTCGTCATAAATTTATACTCTTATAGTATTGATAGGGGTTTGTATAATGGAGACTTGTTTTTTATGGACAAAGATAATTTTAGGGTAGTGAAATGTGCATTTTCATATGTTAGTTACTAAATCGTTAAAATCCAATAATATAAAGGTACCAAAGTGTATTTTTCTTTTATTGTTTAAGACTTCCTTATTTTTTAAAATTTTGGTTCTTTTGTATAGGGGTTTGCTTTTGATGGATATGGTAAGTTGCACAATGCGGTAGTGATTCATGCAGAACTTGAACAGTCTAAATCTTCCTTCTTTTGCCAAATATTCTTCAACTAGCAGTGAGATTCTTCTGTTGTGCAGTTCACCATTCTGTTTTGAGACCATTCATAAATTCTTTGAGTAATTTGAGGTTTTTTAAAAATTTAAGGCATTTGATTTATGCTCATTGCTTTCAATATTGCAGAAAATGAAACCTGATATGTCGGTGCAATTATTTGAATATGATAGACGCTTTGAGCAGTACAGTAGTGATTTTACATTTTATGATTACAACCAGCCAGAAGAGCTGCCAGCAGATATCAAGCACGGTTTTCAAGTTGTAGTTGCAGATCCCCCATACTTGGTAAGCATGGTTCTTCACGTTTTTTTTAATGAGAACCTCATCCACATATCCATTTAAGCTCTTGTTACAATTTGCCCATGCTTAAAGAAGAAATATTTTTTAGGGAAATAGAAAATCAAGACAAGTGACAACTTTTTATTTAAGCGAATGAATATCACCAAAATTTCTTTTGTTGCTGAAGATATCTTAAATGCCGATGCCTTATGCCCTTATCTTCTTCCAACAAAAGCTAAAACTTTTAAGCACATGCTTATCTTGAACTCAAATTACTATAGGAATTTAACTCAAGTGGGCATTTGATTTTCTTTTTCATTGTCAGTTGATGCCTTGTTTCGATTTGGTGTGCATTGCATATTTGCATGTCATGGAATTCTAGTCCACTTCTAAAGTTCACACAAGACCTTCCTTTTTATTAGTGTTATGCTAAGCACTTGCTGATGTCGTCCAGACTCTGTGCTGAATCTGCAGAGTCAGGAATGCCTAGTGAAAGTTTCTGAAACAATATCTTTTTTGGCACAACCACAAGAACCGTACTTTCTGTTACTCACAGGTGGGTCTTGGTATTTCTAAGTACATTCATTTATTTGTATGTTTTGCTAATATACTGTGATATCAAAGCTCTAGATAGATTGGCAAATTTTAATTTTCAATCCAAATAAGTAAAATTGCTCCATTGTTTCGTAAATCATAATCATGACAAAAAAAATAGTTGTCTTTCAAGAGTCATATTTATGGTTGTAAATTGTAGTCACAATGAAGCAATTCTTCTCTTGCACGCTACTGTTGCTCATTTTGTCTTCTGTTCTTATTTCTTCATGTATAATACATATTGGAAGAAGCTGCAGTTCACACTACCTTCTTGGTTTTTGGTTTTTTCCATTCTAATTGTTGTATATGTAAGTGCAACACACCAAAATTTAGACCTATATTACTTTAAAAAACCCTACATCATTTGCTTATGTATTTATTGTTTAGAAAAGGAGATGAGTGAGCTAAATAATGATTAAGATCAACTATCAACTTTAGAGTCCGTTTGGTAGAGCTTTTAGACAACTTTTGGTATGTAATTTCTCACAAAAGTTGAAATGGTCCAAAGATTTTACCAAATAGCCTCAAGCAATAGTATGTTTCTTAGAATCACAGAACTTTTAGAATAGTGTTTCCTTTATATCTTTAGAAGTTGGAGATTGACAGTTTTTAGTCAGAAGTTGTTTTTTGATTTTTTCCCCTTATTTACCCTTCTATAATTTATATTATTACTTAAAAAACTCCTCCATAATTACAAAATCTGCCACCATCGCTTGCCTCTTCCTTCAGCCTTGACAACCACCACCTACCTCCTCCTTCGACCTTTGCCACCATTGCCTGCCTCCTCATCTGGTCTCCGCAACCACAACTTACCTCCTCCTTTGGCTTTCGCATTCACGATTTGGAGCAAGCAGTCCCATGGATATGAAGTAACGTCGATGTGATGCTAGACAGAAGTGTCTTCAACACTAACAACTCCATTACGTCGTCATTAATATCTGTGCACTTACAAGGATGAGGAACTTCACGCTGGGGTGACACTCCAGATTAGAGTCAACCTCGTTGTGGAGGTGTTTGTGGGTGATGAGCTTTTGGAGGCAGTCGATCTAGGGTAGGATCAGTGATCTTGAGAAATCCAGAGGCGACGATGGCGAGGAGTGGGGAGAGAATGAGTTTAGTGTTAGAGAGGGAGTTGTCATCAAGGAGGTTGGGGAGGGAGGAGTGGGGAGAGGTGGAGGGAGGGGAAGGATTTGATGAGGAACTTGCACTAGAAGAGGAGGAAGGAGGCTACTGAATAAGCATTTTCTAGTGACAAAGGAGAGAGAGAGGACTTGTCATTTTCCAACAACAGAGAAGGGTGGATTTGGGAGGAGGAGGAAAGTGGGAGAGTGAATTGACAGGAAGGAGGAAGAGAAAGGTGGTATTTTTGTCTAATCCATACTGGATTCTTATTTTACTAAACAAACTTCTATCATTCTTATAAAAGTTGATTTTTACAATTTATGTTTAAAATTAGTTTCTAATAGGTAGCCAAAAACTAACTTCTTGCATAAGTTCTGTCAAACGGATACTTAGTTTTAGTATTTTAGACTCGATTATTAGGTACATCTCGGTTGTTTCACCATCTACTATGCATCATAGTCATGGTTGTTGCTCGTGTTATCTTGTCTTGTCTTCTTATTTTCCTTGCGTGTTTGGATCAGGCGCAGTCCTTACTGTCTTCTTCTTTTGTTGTCTAATTGCTGATATATTGATTTTCAGTTTATTGCATGTTCATCTGATACTGTTTTCCTCTGCAATACTCTTTTATTGGGTCTGAATTTTGTTTGTCATGAATTCTTTCATATTCCTACCTGCACTCTTAACTGATACAAGGACATTACCATATCTGATGAAACTTGGGCAAGCTTTTTCTTTTTCAGGCTCCTGATATATACATGGTAGCATACAAGTGAATGATGGTTGTAATTATAATCCATGTTTGATCTCTTTCCTGTTATGATTTGATTAGGGGATGTGCAGAGGGAGAGCGCTGCAGAGCTCTTGAATCTATACCCATGTGGTTTTAGGCCTAAACATTCCAGCAAACTTGGCAACGAGTTCCGGATCTTCACAAACTACGACCCTGAAGATAGATTAGGCGGCTGGGAGCGAGACAAATAAATCCAAACTCCGCACCCTTGTTTCAGAGACTGACTTATGTAGCTGAAAGCTCGAGCTTATCTGATCTACTGAAATAGTTAGACCAGGATTTGTTTGGGAACCAGAAGATATTCGATGTTGTTACCAATTGTTGTTTGGATTAAAATGTTTGAGCCATGAGATTTGCAGTATGCTTGGCATGAAATCAAAATGCAGCGTTATTTTTCGTGTCTTGCTAAAAGTGACTAATGTTCCTTAAAAGAAAAAAAAAATGGAGTACCTGATCCATGGTTGAATGCTAGAACCTCTTTTGATTCCACCTTCCGTATATAAGGTTGTACTTTTTATTGGTATACATTTGACTTCCTTTCACAATAGTGCAACGATTTTTACAGAATACCAAACACGATACGTTTCAAGATCCTCATCCATGCCTGTCAAATAGTTTCTTGTCGGCTTCTTGTCTTCACTCAAAGTCGTAAGTCATCGAGCCTGATGTTTTGTATACCTAGACATTCCTATTCTGGCTGTGGATTATCTATCACATGTCTTTTCTATCGTATCATCATAAACGATGGCTACGTGTATCACACTTGGGGAACATCTTACGTCACATATTCTACTAGTTATTGTCAAGTGTCCGAAGTTGAATTCTACGGAAGCAACTTAAAAATCTGTAACGCCAGTTTCTATCACTCATTTCGGCCTGCCAGAAAAGCAATGTCAACGCTTCTCCTCAAATCAGGGGCTTTTTGGTCATTTGATTGGACCGATTATTCTATAAACTCCCTTCGTCCTTCTCCATCTGGGGCGGAATGGGACAGTCGAGAAGTCAAAAAAGGAAAATCCACACAACACCAGAAAGGACTAGAGCAGAAGCTGCAAAATGAGATCCAACATCGTCTCCGAGGTAAAAGTCTTGCCTCCACATTCCCATCTATCCACATGATCTCTATGTTCTCGTTCGATTTTCCTTGTTCCAGGGATCCGAACGACCCCAATTTCGTCGATTTCCATCCACTAGGGTTTGAGATCTTTCTGTATGTGTGCGTGTGTGTGTGTTTTTTTTCTAGTCGGGGCTGCAGACGCGGATCAGTCAGTGGTGGGGCGGCATCACGTTCGTCACCTCCGGTGTGGTCGTCCTTTGTTCCGTGATCTACCTGGTCTGCTTGCTCTCTGGGTACGATGAGTTCTTTCAGGTCTGCTTCCTGCCTTCGGAAGTGATCTGGCATTTCCAAGGTGCGCTTTTTATGATGATATCAAGTTAATTCCAAGTGAATTAGGTTCTGTTTGTGCCTTTGTGGATATATGTGTGTACCTCCATTTTTCCTTGCAATCTACCAAGTGGTCATCTTTGCTTAGTGCCTTAGTAAAAGCATGAATCCATTGAAATGCTTCGATTAAGTCACGAAAAGAAGATGATACCGATGATATAGTTTTAGCCAGAATCTCTATTGGGTACAAAGAAGGAGATACATCTTTTACATTAGTTGAAGCGTCTCTGCCTAATGTAGGTACTTTGTGGGAGTGATTGCAAATTAAGTTTTGAAGCTTTGTTCGTCAACAGGATGGTGTCCCCACTAGCCCCATTGCAGCCGGAACTCTCAAAATTTCCACTTGTCCCTAGTCGTGTTCTCAGGAGGTGATCTAATTAGCTTAAGCAGACGCTTCACCTCACCAAATAACCACAAACTTGTTGGTGAAAATCATCTAAACTGAGACCCTCCCAATGTATTGTTATAAGTGGGCAGACGTGTGTAAAAATGCCTAATACTAGGCTAGGCTTATTAACTTTACAAACCTTAGATATTTACTCATGTCTCAGCGCATAAGCTGAAAAACCAAACTGATGAACTAGCACACACTTTTTAAAGTGACATTTTTTTAATTATTTGTAAAAGTAGTACTTCTTAACTTCATTTAGACACCTTCTTGGCTTAAATACTTATACTCAAATCTCCTCAAAAGTCTATCCATGAGATTTTTTGTTTGAAAGCATCATATGCTCATAGATGAATTCAACAAAACGACTGGCATCTATTTAAATCTTTGATGTAGGAGTAAACATCCTCTATCCAACACTTACCATTTGTATGAAATTCATGCAGCAGGTCAAATGCTTAAAAATTGTTTGTTCTCTTTCCACCAATAAATGACTGTACCTTTTTATTATTATAAAGAAGGACATTTATTACCATTTTTTTTTGTGTACAATGGATTTGAGATTGATGCATGAAATACAAATCTGGATTGGATGGTTGGCCTATTATAGTTAATCATGTTGAACTATCGCCTTTTGGTTTGTTCATATAAAGTGAGAAACCATGTGGAATACGACTACATTGACCTATTTGTTTGAGGTTGTAGTTCTCAATCTTATTATCATAAAACCTATGTGCATGTGTTGATGCTATTATTCCTTTTTTAATTTGTCGCACATTCTCTTCAACATGAGTTATCAATCTTTTTTTTGTTGCAGTGTACAGGATTTATACTGCAGTTCTTTTCCATGGTTCACTGCTCCATGTGTTTTTTAACATGCTGGCTTTTGTACCGATGGGCACAGAATTAGAGAGAATCATGGGGTCTGTTAGACTCCTATATTTGATGTTCTTACTGGCTACAACCAATGCTATTTTTCATCTCTTGATTGCTTTACTGGTGGCCCACAACCCTATACACCCTTTCCCATATCTCATGAACGAATGTGCCATTGGTTTCTCTGGAATCCTATTCGCTATGATTGTCATAGAGACCAATCTAAGTGGAGTCCAGTCTAGAAGGTTTGTATTTTGTAATAATGACTTTTTATGCTGATATTTTTTTTCTTTCATGACTAATTTGTGTCTTTCCATTTTCAGGTTTTATACTTTGTATATCTACTAAAAATGTAATTGTTATATTATTGCATAAACCTGGAGCTGGTATCTTATGACATATAGTTCTCTTTTGCAGTGTGCTTGGACTTTTCAATGTGCCAGCCAAATTGTATAATTCCTACACCCATGGTGAAATTGATTCCATTTCCAGTATTTTATTTGTCTGGCCACACATTTATTGCTCACCACTTGTCTTGTAGGTATGCATGGATATTGCTGATATTATTCCAGCTTTTGGCAACTAATGTTTCATTGCTGGGACACTTGTGTGGCATTCTTTCTGGGATTGCATGTCTGTGCCTTCATAGCTTCATCATAATTCTTGGCATAATATAGAAGTGTTCAAGCAGGAAAATTAACATCTTTCTGTTTTGTCACCAGATACCTATGGATTGTTTAACTACTTGTTACCTAGCCCATCTTTCTATTCCTCCATTGAAAGCTCTTCAATGCTTGTAAGTTACTTTTTATTATTTGTCTATGAGCTGCAGATTTTATTCTGCTAATATGTGTGAATGCTCTCTCTCTCTCTCTTGAAGATGTGATTCTCATGCACTTTCTTTACAAAATGCACATGCTATGTGCATACATTGTCTGCTTCTTGTAGTATTAGCTTGCCATATACATGCACACTATTAATACTTTGTAAACTTACATAATATTTGCCCCCCATAAGAAGAATTTGCAAAACATTTCACAGGTAGCATGTCTGAGACGTCCTGGATTTATTATGTGCACTGGTGGGACTCCATATGGCTCTCTTCCTACATATTCAGACACAAATACGCCACCAAGGTTCCTTTTTACATTTTTTGTAATATTTGTTTCTGTAGTTATGTGTACTCTGAATTAAAGTAATAAGTCATTAGCTGTGCAGTCGCTTGGTCACACAAAATCTTTGGAGAAATCTTTCTTCATGGATGCCACGAAGCGAGAGCACAACCGAACAGGTATCATGATTTGCATTCATGTTTTAAATATCAATTGTATTTATTATTTGAAAATGCATGATATCTTATGAATTTCTTTATCAGTCATGCTAGAACTTCTTGGATTCTCTTGAGTCTTGAAAATCATTCTTTCTAGTAACTCCCTTCTGGTGTTTGGGCAATGATGCACCAGTGCCAGACCAACATATGATATGTATCAAAGGAGTTTTACACTGATAGGCAGCAAATACCTGTACTCTTATGAGTTATGACTCTCAGCCAATTTCGGTATTGGCCAACTCTATTGAGTGGGCATGGTGGCTCAAATCGTGTTGTGTGTTGCGTTTATCCCATGCTCATTTACAAATTCTTCTTGTTTGTCTAATTCTTGATGTCATTATCATGGGTGCTTCCATAGCCTCCTCTTTCTATCATTAGATAGGATATTGGAATGGACTTTGGGAAGATTTTTGATGTGGGACCAACACAAAGAACATAAAGATAATGGAATCAAAGTACAATCCGATTCTTACGTAATTGGAATTGCAGTCCCAATCATAAGCAATTCTAAGTTTCAGCAGTTTGATAATAATATAATTAATAACTATTAATAAACACGTAGTTTCTCTCATTAAATAGGAGAATCATATAACAAACGAAAAGATTAAACTATTCCTAAAATATCTTAAGATAATATCCTAAGATTATTCCTAAAATATATCAAGATAATACATAAAATAATATCCTTATATCCTTAAAATATTTCAAAATAAAATCCTAAGATATAATACCTTTAAAATATCTCAAGATAATACATAAAATAATGTCGCCTACAAACTCTCGAGGTAAGAGATAATGACGCCAATAACGAAGAACTTGTACCATGGCATAGAATTCCTTGTCATACATTGAGTATTGATGTTTGGTAGCATTCAACTTCTCGTTAAAGAAGGCAATAAGATGACCTTCTTGGCTAAACACACCCCTGATGTTGATACCCAATGCATCGCAAGCCACCTTAAAAGGTTGAGAGGTTAGGAAAGTGTAGTGTAGAGGTTGTGATCATCTTATTCTTAATCTCCTAGAAAGTTGGAGTTGCAGATGTAGTCCAACGAAACTTACCTTCCTTCGAACAATCAGTAGGGGGTGCCATAATAGTGTTGAACCCACGAATGGAACGATGATAGAAAGTAGCGAAGCCATGAAAGCTACACAAATCAGAGATGGAATGTGGTTTAGGTCATACTTGAATTGCCTTGACTTTATCTCGGTTGACAACGACACTGTTGTTAGAAATCACAAAGCTAAGGAAAACGACTTTTGTTGTCTATTTCAATGACATCCTAATCTACAACAAGAGACAAGTGGATCATTTATGTAAAGACTTTGAACAGAGCAATTGTACATCAGCCTAAAAAAGTATTCTTCCAAGAGATCACCAAAAATTTTCCAATAAAACGACGAAGTACTTGGTTCAACCTTCATAAAAGTACTTGGTGCATTTGACAATTCAAAAGGCTTGACCAACCACTCATAAAGACCATCAAGAGTTTTAAATGTAGTTTTCTATTCATCACCTAGTTGGATGTGGATTAGATGATATCTGCTTTGTAAATCAATCTTAGAGAACTAAGAGGACCTGGTCATAAGATAAAGCATATTGTGTAGGTAAGGTATGGAAAATCTATACTTGACAATGATCTTATTAATGGGTCGACTATCCATGCATATTCTCCATCATGATTCATCTTTCTTTGATGCTAACAAGGTATGAACTACACGAGGATTGAGACTCTCACGGACAAATCCTTTTTTGAACAATCATTCAAATTGTCTCTTTAGTTTAGCATGTTTGGTTGGGTTCATTCAGTAGTGTGGGCGATTTAGGAGCGACAAATCCAAAATTAAGTCAATAGCATGTTGAATGTCCCTTAAAGGGTGCAACCTATTAGAAGCTCATTTGGAGCTGTATCCTTAAATTCTTGAAGAAGTTTGGTGACATAAGCTTAGTGTGCTTGGAAAGAGGAGGAATGTTTGTGGCAATTAGGACATATGACACTAGTTTCCTTCCCTATGGCTTTCGACTCATGTCCATGCACGAAATGCTGAGACTATACATTTTGATCCATAACTGTTGGATCATGTTTGTTACCTTTGTTTTTTTCAAATGGCTTTTCTGGGACTAGCTTAATAGACTTGCCTTTATGCTTAAACACATAGGTATTGTATGTCCATAATGAATGGGGTCCACGTCCCAAATCCAAAGATGAGCAAAGAGGATATGTGCAACATTTATAGGAAGAACATTGCACCAAATGTAATCTTAGCAGTCACCTATTTGGATAGGGACATGACATCTCTCAATGATAGGTAAGGATGTCTCATCAACTTACGCTACTGTAAATGGACAAGGATGTGATTTCGATAGAAGTTTAATGCAAGCAATTTCGATCTTTGGGAATACATTCAAGGAACTACCCAATCAACGACAATTTTGCAAACTTTTTCCCTACACTTTAAGAAAGTGCGAAAAGGATCGATGCGTTTTTCGTTGATCAGACTCATCCAGGGTAGTCATAATACACCTCATGATTTGGATGACATCATTAGACTCATGGAAGGTGTCGTCTTGGTCATTGTTGCACTCATTAGGGTTATCGTAAGGAGTAACATCTTGATCATTCGCAATTCTATCATTTGGTGTACTGATCATGGGATTTCTTTGTAGACAATGAAAAGTGAAATAACTACGTTGATGGCAAATGAAACACTCAACCAATGATAATTGATGAGGGTTTGAAGACAAGACAATTTCAGTACTTTGGGAAGTAGACTTGGTAATCTTAGCAGACGACGATGGTGTCTTCTACTGGGAACCTATGGGCTAAGAAAAGGAAGTACGACGGTTGGGGACATAATTTTTCGACCTCAATGGCTTTATGGAAAGCCTCCATTGTTTTGATTGTGTGTAGTTCAACTTCTTGTTTAATGTCCAAATGTAACCTATTGACAAACTTGTGGGTCTCTATCGAAGATTCAATTAGTTTTCATAAAGTTGCATTTGTAACGCATACGTAAATACTTCTCAATAAGCTTTTGTTTCATAATAGCCCACAACTAAATGGATAAATGGATGGTTCTCCTAGACACTTTAGGTCTCTCTCAACTATGTGCCAAAATCACTTAACAGACACTTTCAATTTCATCTTAGCAAATTGAACTCTAAAGTGGCCAGACATGTCATACCATGTGAAATAATCATCCATACTTGCTAACCAATCGAGGAAAATGGTAGGGTCAAGCTTTCCATCAATGTTTGGGACATCAACCGTAACTTTCTTTATGATATCAGGGTAATGGTGAAACCATAATGGTTTCTGTCTGTGTCTGTGATCTTGCTTACATCATAGTCATCCTCAAAATGGTCCTTAACTCCTTCATAACGACAAAAATTCCTTCGACCATTGTTTTGATGATCGTGTCTATGGTGAACCTCACATTGCTCAGGCCTTTGGAGATCCTCGTGAAAATACTCTTGATGTCCTTAATTGTCGCTGTGATGGTCATGTCTTGGGTTGATTCAAGAGTGGTAGACTTGACAATCATTATCTTGCTGATCTTTATCATGTTGACCATTATCGAGACGATAATGATCGTCAAACTCAAGGTCTACGAACAAAATGGGTACTTAAGTCCTCAAACTGCCTAGTGAGTTCACTTATACTAGTTGTTAATTTTTCCAATGTTGTTTCTAGGGTGGTTACTCTCTCACTTAGGGTTTTGTCAGTCATGATAAGGGTGGTAGAATTGGAAAGGTCGAAGGAACAAGTACGAATAGGTGGGAATGCGAGATCTAATGTTGATAAAGTGAAAAATAAATCTAAGCAATTTAAACTAAAAATGTACGTAAAACTAGCTTACAAAAACAAGAAAACTGGAAGTGCATGTAATAGTATGTATAGAGAGAGGCTAAAACAAAAGGTACGTGTATGCTCTAAATATGCGTGACGAAAGGATTTTTTTTGAATATAAGGAAAAAGGTTAAAACAAGAATAATTCCAAAGATGGATGAGGATGCAATGTATTAAATTTAATCGCATTATTGTAGATGTAAGCACAAATCAAGTAGAATAAGAGTACCATCCTTGTAATTAGGAACTCTTCTTCTATTTTGGAGTTTTGTGTAATCTTTGAAACTTCAAGGTCTTTTTTGCAAGGTTTGCAAATTCAAGGTTTTTTTTGCAAAATATTGATAAAACCCTAATAAGGCAAGGATATGGTTCTTCAAGGTAACTTGGGCACGGTCATATGTGGATGTATTGCAACAGGGCTGGTGGTGATGGTGTGATGTCGATGGTTGCACGACGGCAGCGGTACTGCATGGTTGTGAGGAATGTTGGATAGTGGTGGTACGGGACTGAGGGTTCACAGGATGATAGTGGCACAAGTACAAATAGGGAGTGCGGTTATATGGAGCAAGAGGGTAGTGGTAGCATGTAACTCAAGGTTCTTGGGATGCCAGCAGTATGAGCACAAAGGGTTTAAATGGCAAGGCTACAACGGTGAGGTGTAAAGCATGTAGTGGTGGTGTTGTGGAGATGCACATAGTGGTATGATGGTGGCGTTGATACAAATGGTGGAAAGAGGTTGATGGTGTAGTGACTTTAGGGTTTTCACAATGGGATTGCCTACACGCTCAATGAATCAAGATTTGTTCTGATACCAAATTGATTTGGGATCAACACAAAGATACTGGAATTGAATTACAATCTGAATTCCTACGTAATTGAAACTCCAATCTTAATCATAAATAATATTCAATTTCAACAATTAGACAATAATATAATTTATAACTGTCAATAAATGCGTAGTTCCTCTCCTTAAATAGGAGAAATACATAATAAGCGAAAAGACTAAAATATGTTTAAAATATCTCAAGATAATATTTTAAAATATAATATCTCTAAAATATCTCAAGATAATATATAAAATAATATTCTAATATCCTTAAAATATCTCAAGATAATATTCTAAGATATAATATCCTTAAAATATCTCAAGATGATATGTAAAATAATATCTTAAGATAAAATAAATCTTAAGATAAATTAAAGTCTTCATCCATCCCATGAAGGCAAAATCGATGTCTTACATAGGTACGCGAAGAATGGTGATCTCCATCCAAATTGATGTGGGATCAACACAAAAAACACAAAGATAATAGGATTGAACTACAATCCGATTCTTACATAATTGTAACTTCAATTTTAATCACAATCAATACTTAATTTTAGCAACTAGAAAATAATATAATTAATAACTGCTAATAAACACATAGTTCTTCTCCTTAAATAGGAGAAACACATAACAAACAAAAAGTTTAAAATCTCTAAAATATCTCAAGATAATGTCTTATGATATAATATCCTTAAAATATTTCAAGATAATACATTAAATAATATCCTAAGATAAAATAAATTCTAAGATAAAGTAGAGTCTCCATTTATTTAATAAAGGTGAAATTGACATCTCACATGGATACGTGACGAATGATGATCTCCATCAACTTCTTTTCATGATCTCATGTCATATGTGATGAGCTTTATGGTAGTCATGTTGTCCTGACAAAATGAAGTAAATGAACTTGTGGTATATGCACAGCATCTACAATAATGGTGAAATGTGAGCTTGGGATGCTTGAGTGGAGGTAATCTCTAATACTTGTGGCCTCATAAATATACACCTGCAGTCATGATTACAGAGGCAAATTGTGAAGGATTAATGATGAAAACAGAGTTATAAAACTGAACTCGGCGTCTAACAACAATTATTTTCAAATTCTTTAGTGGACACGTAACATGGTGATTCATAACACCATGGAACTGCAAAGTATAAAGATATTATCAAGTCGCATCGACTTACATTTATGGCATAAACACTAGCACAAAGTAAATGTTTCAAACTAGACGTTGATAATGGGTGTTGGCCAATCCTTTTATTTGAGTTCTGTACATGTTCACCATACTTTCAAAGGAAAACAATTTTCCCTCCACTTAGTACTCCACTCTTTAAATCTCAACAATTAGATTCTCTTCTGTTAGAGTAATATAGTGACAAATATAAGCATACAGAAGAAGAGAAGAAGAACAATGACACCAGATTTACGTGGTTCACTCCAATACGGAGCTACGTCCACGGGCAGCAGCTTATCTAGCACTTTTATTCAGATTTCAGGAATACAGATGGTGGAGGTGGTGGAAGAACAACAACACAAATTTCAGACTGTTGTTTTCTCTCCTTATTTCTTCACAAGAACAAGCCACCTATTTATACTAGAACCACCCAGGTTTAGAGAATAATCATCATTAAACAA